>CAUYPK010100324.1:0-34140 GCA_963574355.1 Loris lydekkerianus | reverse complement strand
CTATAACCCAACTATACCACAAGACTATGAGGAAAGGACCAAGGAAGGGGAAGGGAGGGGGGAGGTTTGGGTGGAGGGAGGGTGATGGGTTGGGCCACATCTATGGTGCATATTTTTATCTATAATAAAAAAAAAAAAATTTACTATTATTCCATCATTATTCCCACTATTACCAGCCCAGTCAGATTTAATCTTAGATAATGTAGTTTGGCATATTTGTCTGTATCTTAGTGTGTTTTCTGTTGCTTACAACAGAATACCTGAAACTTGGTAATTTATAAAGAAAAGGAATTGATTTATTTATTTCTTTTTTTTTTTTTTTGAAACAGTCTTACTTGGTCATCCTCGGTAGAATGCCGTGGCATCTTAGCTCACAGCAACCTCAAATTCTTGGGTTCAAGTGATCTCTTGCCTCAGCCTCCCGAGTGGCTGGGACTACAGGCACCTGCCATAACACCCAGCTATTATATTTTTTAGAGATGGAGTCTCGCTCTGGCTCAGGCTGGTCTCAAACCTGTGAGCTCAGGCAATCCACCCACCTTGGCCTCGCAGTGGACTGGGATTATAGGCGTGAGCCACTGTGGCTGGCCTAGGAATTGATTTCTTATAGACATGGAGGCTGAGAAGTCCAAGGTCAAGGTATAGCACCTGGAGAGGCTGGTGGAGACTCTTGCAGAGTCCTGAGGTGGTCTGGGGTGTTACATGATGGGGTATCCAGTTTGCTTCCGCTGGTCTCTTTTCTTCTGCTTACATAGCTGCCAGTCCTGATCCCAGGATAACACAGTAATCCATGAATGGAGTAGTCCCACCATGAAGGCTCTGCCCTTATAACCCAATCACCACTTAAAGGCCCCACTTCTCAATATTGAGGATTAAATTTCAAAATGAGTTTTGGAAGGACAAATACTCAAGCCATAGCAGTGTGCATGTGGGCCCATGTGCCCAAATGCTTTCTCTATTGCATCATTTCAGGGGTCTTTACTTCCTGCCCTAAACTCTGCATAAGGCCACTTAGTATTCATTATTTTACCACTGTCATGGTTGTAAATTACCTCCAGAGAACGTTTTGGTATCAAATGGAGCGTAGTTTCTGATTGAAGTGATTTTTGTACCATTTTCATTTGCATAGTTCTTTGCAATTCTTCGGGGATAAAGGGGTATTACCAAGAATTTTTCCATATGTTCTTGAAAATGATCTAACCAAGACCAAACAAAAAGGACATTAGACTATAACCCCAAGCAAACAGGAAACTGACTTTTTTTTTGGGGGGGGGAACTTAGTCAAAAGCCAACTCTTTGTGGTTTATGTGAAGGTTCCTCCCACGAAGTTCAGAAATTCTTCTTACATTTTCAGTCTCTTATTTTCCTCTCTTTTTCCCGGAGACCTGCAAAGATACCATCTCTTCTTTTACCTTCCAGAAGGTGACTCCAGAGACAATTGCACAACTTTTTTAAAATGCTTTTTTCTTCTTACAGAATAATTTTTTTTTTCTTTTTTATGAAGATGATCCCATAGAAATACCAGACAGCCACTGTGGCTTCACATAACTATAAATAATTTCTACATCCAAGACCAAAAACAGGTACCTGGCATGTTGTTTATATAGCCTATTAATCATTATTTAGTCAAGGGCAAGTCAAACAGGGAACAAGCCTGGACAGATGAGGCAGCTCTTGTGGAGCGATTCTTTTGGCTGGTTTATGGAACTACTCACATTTCGAAGCCATCGTGTTTTAGGTTAAGACCATCAAGCTATTTCAAACTCCTGGGAATTTTAAAAAAGTGACAAAGCTGGGCAATTGTAATTGGGGAAAATAAGAACTTAATAAGCATGTCCATTTCTTTATTTTCCTCCTTATGTGTTCTTTCCCCATCTTTAAAAATATGTACTCATGTGTTTTCACATGGCTGTTATCTGGGTGTATAGATTATTTTATATTCTGTTTTTCTTATTTGCCTCTGCTTTCTGTACATATTTCCATGTAATGACATGGGTTCCGTGTTTGCCACTTGTTAACTAAGTAGGATTCCGTAATATCATGTTATGATAAATTTAGTGTGCTTATCTCTTCCAGTTTGGGTTGAGAATAAAAAAATATTAAACTATAATGATTTTACTATCTGAGTCCTCTTCCTTCATTTTAGGGGTTATTTTCTTCATAAATATTATAAACAGTTCTGTGAATCGTATTAAAGTTTTCTTTTAGGAGGAAAATCAGAAGGAATACTAATCTAAATGAATTCTTTGTAAGCAAATTTAACTTCAAATGTTTGAGCAACACCACATTCCATACTTTTTTTATCCCCAACCTATAAGGCATTTCAGAATCATGGAATTAAAACAAGAACTTTGGAAATAATAACTGTCTCAACTAACATTTATTGCACACTTACTATCCACCAGTTACCTACCCCATTAAGAAAAGTGACACCTGTCTATAACAGAAACTCTAGGAGTCAAATATTAATACCTTGAACCTGTAGTTGAATATGACTTTTTGCATTTCAACAGTTTTACCTTCGATCATTACCTAGAATTACCGGTATTCCATTATTTTGTCCCAAAGATTCTGTAAGAGGACAAATTTCTTGTCTGTTTTATTTTGCTTTTATTCTACAGATGAGGGACAGACAATGTACAGAACTTATGCAAAGTCACATAATCTTTAATCAAAGCAGGATAAAAATTCATTTTAGTGATATTTCCCCCACAAGTCTATCCTCAAGACTATACCAAAATCCCAAAATTCATGTACATGGAAATATAACTTCCATGCTCCTTGTAATAAGTGGACTTGTAAACTTTTAGTAACCCCAGCATAGGGTCCTATAATTTTCAAATATCTTATTATTGAAGATATTATTTCCTATAGATAAATGGACCCAGGCCATAACTTAAAAAGTTATCTCAAAAAATATTTATTGGGTGTCTACTACATAAGTATGTCAGGCACCATTCTCAACATTAGAGATTAAGTAATAAGCAAAAAAGATACAGTCTCTGCTCCTGTGGCTATTATTATTTAATTAAAAATTTTAACTTTATTAATAAGCAAGCATATAAATAATAAAAACAATAATCATATGCTCTTCTTCTTTTTTACCTCAAATCAGTTCTTTACAACAAAAAGGGAATATTCTCACGACCTGCAAACATGTGAAACTGATACTTTTATCCACCATAAGAGGAACTGTGATATTAGAACCCCCTTCTTGGAAATTTTGCAATAGAGAGAGAGAAACTTAGAAATGTTTATACTTTTTAATTCAAAAATCTTACTTCTGGGAATCTTTCCTAACATAGAAAAAGCTATGTTCACGAGGATGTTCATGTCAGTGTTATTGTAATCATTGGGAAAATAAAGGGAGGATGATATTAGGAACAGGGAAGAAAAATACAAGGCATTCATATAATAAAAATAAAGCCTAGATCTTCAAATATGATACCTAGCTTGCTTACTGTATCCATTTTCCCACAACCATACCCATCCAGAGAGGGTGAAAATGGATTCTGGCCAAGGGCTTGAGAAAACCTACTGGGTGGATAAAAAGAAATTTCCTAATTCAGCTTTCCTTTCCGTGACTTTTCCGTGAACTCCATGTGACTGTATCTGGACAGAATGCTCTGTACATGGAATGTCAAGGTCAACACAAGAGTTAAATCTGGCCAGGTCAGGACAGCGCTGGTGAGGGATCTGAGTAATGGATGGGGGAGGTCAGGAGAGCGGGGGAGAAGCTGACCAGTTGTTCTAAGGGCCTTGGGAGACTTCCAAATGACCTGACCTTCTCTGCTGATCGCCTCTGCTCCTCTCAATGGCGCCCAAGTATGGCTGTTAGGATTATTGATGTGAATGGACAGAGACTGTGAAACAAACCTCAGCTACTGATGGACCCACCACCAAGTATCAACTTGTTGTTGATGTACATTGAATCCTTAAAGGAAAGGCCTTAGTAAGGCTTTTTATGTTTCATATGGCCATGTAGTTAGAAATGTTAACTGTGAAAGCCTACTTCCAAGGGCCTTCAATTATAAATAATTTCTCTTATTATTAATATATACTTAATATATTATATGAGTGCATTTTTTATCAACCATGTTTAGAAATATATATATATATATTAGAGTATGCTGTACTAAATAAAATCTTTAAGATGAAATTAATTCTGAGTGCCCAAATGTTTTCTTAAATAAAATATTTAATTTAATTCAAAGCAGGACCTTGACAATGTAATTCAAAGATTCTTGCTTTGCACCAGGTAGGTTCTACTGACAAGTTTGCATTCAATTGAAAAAATGTTCAGGAAAGGAGGTTAGGGACCCATGGGACACTGGACTGGCTAACCAGCTGTGGAGTTTGGAGTAGGTGATTACTCTCAATCTCAAAGTCATAGTTTCTGGATCTGTAAAATGAAAGTGTTGAGTCAGGAAATCTCTAAGTCCCCTCCCAGTGCTCTGACAGTCCTGATGTACAGAAATCCAGGCATCATCCAGCTGGGTACCAAGAACATCAGGGCCTCGACTCTTGACTTGACCATTCCAGACCCATAAGCGTGTGCTATGGTTATGAAGTGTTGGTGTCCATGACTTCAGGCAAACACACATGTTTCGAGGGTTAGTAATAGTGAGACATAGGGAGAAGTAGAACCAGACAGAAAAAGATGGTTCTAGTGTAGGAAGGAGGAAACACCTTGCAATGGGAGAAATACACAGTGCAGAAACTGCCCTGACATGCCAGGCCCAAAAGAGCCACGCCCGGGACAGACTCAAGCGTCCCCAAGGACCCTTGTAGGGAGCTCTCACTGAGAGTAACCAACCCCTTTTATCCTTCTCCCTTCTGAGGCTCAGTCCAGAACAGAAACTCCAGCAATAAAACACAGAAAGCCTTACATTAGTAACAACTGATAGCAGTGTTTTTCAACCTGTTTTTTTTTTAGTCTCCCAGCACCTTGAATCTATAGGTAAACTTCCACAGCACACTTAAATTATGTTGGTCAAAAAAAGGAGTTAAAAAAAAAAAAGAATATATTTCCTATACTTTTATTAGAAAATAAGTTAATTAATGGTCTTTACAATTTTTCATGGCACACCTAAGATCCTCTCACAGTGTACCATGGCACATGGCTAAGCAGCACTGGTTTGTAGCAATAGAGTAGTTTAAACATCAGTAGCTGAGTATCTTTCTATGGCCAAGAAGGTTTTGGAGATGGAGGCATGAAGAGAACCTAGTCCCTTCCCCGAGAGTATCCAAGACCAGCTGTGAGAGACTCAGACACGGCATGAACTGGCTTCTCAGTGCTGTAGTATTTCCAATCGGTGTAGCACAGTGTCTACGATGATGTTTTCTTGTATCCTGCCCCTGGGCTAGTTATTAAGCAGCTGTCTTTTGGTCTGAAGTCCACCCTTCTCTACCCTGGTTTGTGAGGCTGACGCTGGACACCAGGCTTTTCGGAACCTGCATCTTAGACTCCTGGGAGCTGAGACATCAGCATCAGCAAGCCAAGCCCACTCCTTAGAGGCCCAGGTTTCCACTCCATGTGGCGCATCATCTAAATTTCTAAGTTTCACTCTTGCATTTTTTGATGGGATTGCAAACTAATACAGAATTACATGGAGTGTATGTGGAGAATGTTCAAAGAGCTAAACGTAGACCTTCTATTTGATCCTATAATCCCTTTACTAGGCATCCAAGAAAAAAAATCATTGTATCACAAGGACATTTGTACTAGAATGTTCATCGCAGCTCAATTCAGAACCACCAAGACTGGAAGTAACCCAAGTGCCCATCAACTCATGAATGGATTAACAAGCTTTGGTACATGTATACCATGGAGTACTATTCAGCCATAAGAAAAGACAGGGACTTTACATCTTTTGCATTTACCTGAATGGGCTGAAACACTTTCTTCTTAGTAAAGTGTCACAGGAATGGAAAAGCAAGTATCCAATGTACTCAATAATAATATGAAACCAATAGAAAAAAAAAAACTATGTGCCCACATGAGAGAAAAATTCAAATGGAGAGGAGGGAGGCAGAAGGAAAGGGGGAAGGGAGGAGAGAGGGACAATGGTGAGCTTTCACCTGATGTCCACAATGTGAGGGTGAACGGCACACTTCCTGGATGAAGGGCTCAACTACAACTTGAACTTGACCTTAGAAACGCAAACGGTGTAACCTAATCATTTGTACCCTCATATTAATCTGAAATAAAAATATAGTCACAGTTGAAAATAAATCAGTAAATAAACTTCTACGTTCCGATGATCACAACTTCTTCCCTTAGTTTCCTTAGCCCTTGGGATAGTGGCTGCTTCCGGCAGTTGCCAATTCCTTGGTCCTGACAAGCTCTGTTCATGTCCTTTCAGATACTCCATGAGCAACTTAAAGTCAGCGTCTGATCCCTGTGTCCCCAGGAGATAGGTAAACACAGCTGGCTAAACTGAGAGGCAGCAGAGTAGGGGGAACCAGAGAGTGTTTTGGAGTCACCCAGATCCAGATATGAATTCCGGCTCTTGAAATCTGCCAGCTCTTTCACTTTCAATAGCTACCTAATTTCTTTCAGCCTTACTTTGGTGTAATCGAGGTGGGGTTTCCAGGTGTTCTGAGGGCAGCTCGCACACTTGGCACACTTGGGCTGCCTAGTACAATCACCAGGTTGCTAGCGTTGAAGGCCAAGGCCCAGTTCTTGTGAATCTTATCACTCCCGGCAGGGCTTATTATAAACCTAATTATGTAACATATGCTTAATAAGGAGCTGTTGAATTGTTTTAACCGTACTTAAGATAATTGTGACTCACTGGAGTGATTAACTTTTACTGATCTTACATGAAATCCTCTTTGGTGGTCAGGTTGTATCTCTAAGTTATGGTTTAAAACATCTTAAGTCATTATTTTAAAATGCGGAGGATTACAAGCATGAACCACCGCGTCCAGCCAATTTATTTTTTCCATGAGTTTGATGCTAGCCTGAGCAAAAGTAAGACTCTGTCTCTACTTAAAAAAAAAAAAAAAAAAAAAAGAATGAAAGAAAGAAAAACTGAGATAAGAAGATTGCTTGAGCCCAAGAATTGGAAGTTGCTGTGAACTATGATGTCACGACCATTCTACCTAGGGCAACAGCTTGAGACTCTGTCTCAAAAATAAATAAATAAAGTAAATAAAATAAAATAAAAAATAAGGAGGAATGAGTTTGCCTGGATCATAAGAAAAGAAAATCTGCACCATTCATTCTCCCACCCGCTGGCAAACCCTCCGAGATACTGCCCAATGGAACCTGGGAACGCACACTAGCTCCCAAAAAGAAGGTAGATTCAGTATGTACGTAACACTCACTCTTTTCAGCCATAAAGCAGACAGTACTTTTGTTTTGCTTTGTTTTGTTTTTCATGGCGCACCTCATAGTGAGAAAAGATTTCACCTGCTCTTAGACAATCGGCGACATCCCTTCTAGGTGTTGAATTCAGGATTCTAATGTAAATCCTGAAAAGAGACAAGGTTCCATAAGAATGTTCTGGGCCCTCACGAGTCAATGTGGATAAAAGCTGTTCCAACACGAAGGGTGAGAACAAAGCGTCTATTCTGTAGAGTAGCACAGACAGACAGACACCCAATCCGGGTAGTGGCTGTATACACAGGAGCAGGGAGGAAGTCAGCGTTGCCTTCTTGTCTCACGTTTAGGGCTGCAGGGCTATGTGGGGCTGGGCCTGGTAAAGGTGTTTGCATCTGAGTCCAGCAGGTATACAGTCTGAGCCAAGACTTCCCCAGTCCAGAAGGACTAAATGGGGATGTGGACAAACTCGGTTCATTCTAGAATGTTTCCTCCCCACAGAAGCCTAAACCCCCTACAAAGAAAAGGGCAGATGTGCCAGATCCTAAATCATTCATTTCTCTGGGCAAACCATGAGTCACACAAACACCAGGGAGGCAGGTCCCAGAGAGCTGGAGCTCAGTATCGTCCTGAGATGCCTTCTCTTGCCTTGGGTAGCTGTTCCCTCATCGTTTGGAAAGGGGTCGAGACTCCTTGACACAGGACAAAGACAGGCAGTAGGAGGGAGGAACTTGAGAGGAATCATGCTGTTTTTAGCCATTCTTGCTCCATTTCTACCTGTTCTGGTGAACCCATGCCACGTCCTCCAAGAAGCCTTTCCTGAATGTGCCTTCTCCTAGTTCAGGTGAAGACCTCCTGCCGGCCCTAAGTCCCATGCAGACGGTGTGCAGATACCGTGTCTGCTTCCTATAGAAATACACAGCTTCTTGGTCTTTAGACTAAGATCAATACTCACATACACAATGCACAGTGAAAACAAGAAGAATAAGGAGGGAGGAAGAGAGAGAGAAGGAGAAATAGAAAGAGAAAAGGAAGGAAGGGAGGGAGGGAGGGAAGGAAACCATTCAGAAACAAACGTGTACCTGGCTATGAGAGTTCATTGTTACCACGTAGACCAAGACAATCATTTCTCTGGTTCATTGTCCCCCCGGTTGGAGATGGAGTGCTTGAATTATCCCAGAAAGCACCCCGGGAAGTAAGAAGTCTTCCATAACCTGGGAAGAGAAATGTCTTCGACAGTGGCCTCAACACTCATTAGGCTGGCTGGGGAGTCTCTGTCACCTTTGCCATGCTAATTAGCTTGGTGCTGAAGGTCTCCCCTAGGCCAGGATGCAGGGTTGCTGGTGGTTCACTAGGACCAGTGAATGAGGGCTGAATCCAGTGAATCAGGGCTGGGGTGGATCACCTGGTTGGTGTGAAGAAGGCCTAGGTCAGTGGTTCTTGACCTTCCTAAGGCCTCAATGTATTTTCATTGTTAAAAGAGGTCACAACCCATAAGTTGAGAACTGCTGGCCTAGATGAAGGCAGAATGATCCAGCTAATGAGTACATCTTAGGCAAGTTTAAGGTGAGGTGAGTGAGGACTAGAAGAGGCACAGAGGCCTATGTGCCCTTTACATTGAAGCTGTACATCCTCTGTGACCTTGGCTTGGCCTTAGCCATCTCAGGACACTAAATCTGCACACTCAACACCCTGCTGTTTTGTTACCTTGTGGTTTCTTTTTCTCCTTGGTTTCCTAATTACATTTATTTCTTAAAAAATATTAACTCTTTCTCAGCTGAATTAAAGGCATACATTTAAAGTATAAAGTATATGTCTACATCTTAGCTTGGAAAAATAAAGACAAAAAAAAAAAAAGCATTCATGGCCTGGGCATAAATGAATCTCAATTCAATTTCCCTACTCTCTGAGGTGAGGGGATGGTGCAGTTTTGAAATCAGACGAACATCGTCCAGTCCCAGGTCCTCCAAAACAGCTGTGTGACTTTGGACAAATGAACCTCTCTGAGCCTCAACGTCTTTATCTACGAAAGGAGGATACTCATATCCAACTCACAGAACTGCATGATAATCAAGATGACACAAGTTAATAGGTTTGTGGCTGAAACAGCAACATGTCTACCTAAATATCTATTTCTTCTTTCTTTTCTTTTCTAATAGTGGATTCTAACCTGGGCACACAGCAGCCTGAAATAAAGACTACACCCCCAAGTCTTCCTGTAGCGTGTTGTTCTCTTCAACTGAATTCTGAGTCTTCCTTGGAAATGCTGTGGTCAGCTTCTAGGGAATGCCTATAAATTGGGAAAGCATGGCTGTCTTCCCTTCTTCCTTTTCCTGCTAGCAGGAGTGCAGAAGTGATAGCTGGAGCCCCAGCAGCCCTCTTGGTTCAGGAGACACACACTATAGATGAGAAAAGAGCCTGGGAAGTCTGGGCCCTGGTGGAGTTTCATGGAGCTGCTATCCCACCCTTCAACTGACTACTGCAGGATTTCTTACATAACAGAGGGATAAATAAGCTTTTAAAAAGTCCATTTGGGGAGAGGTTTCTATTATTCACTGCTAAACTTAAATCTGAGTTCTATAACATGTGGAGTGATTAGCACGGTGTAGGCAAGATCCTATTGTCCTTTTTCTGCTTTTTAGGAATTATATATGGAGGACACAAAAAGACACATATACGCAAGTGTTTATTCTGTAGCACAATTCACAAACGCAAAGATGTGGAATCAACCCAAGTGCCTATCAATACCTGAGTGGCTTAATAAAATGTGGTCTGTGTATACCGTGGAGTACTAGTCAGCCATAAAAAATGGGGGACTAATCACTTTGGTAGCAACCTGGATGGAACTGGAAACCATTCTACTAAGTGGTATAGCACGAATAGAAAAACTACCACCACCTGTACTCACTAATAAACTGGGACTGATCAATCAATACCCATGTGCACATTTGGTACTAAAATTCAAAGTAAAGCAAGCAGGTGGGAGGGGGCCATCAGGGAGGGGTAAATTCACACGTAATGGGTACAATGCACACTATCTGGGTGATGGACACATTTATAACTTTGCCTCAAATGATGCAAAACAATTCATGTAACCAAAACACATGTACCCCCATAATAGCCTGAAAAAAATTAAGAAGGGTATATGGACGTGTACTTATGTGTATAAAATAATGAAAAATTATATGTAGTATGCTGTATATACCTAGTCAGCATTCTGATCATATCTTCCTGAAAGATACTAAAAAAAAAAGTATACAAAAAATCCAAACATAAAGCAGAAAGACTGAAGAGCCAAAGAGGAATATTGGTCATCCCTTTCTGGCCTTGGCACCACTCCATGTCCATCCATATGAGTGGGACGAGAAATATAGCCCTTGCTGGGCAGAGGCGAGGAACCACGTGGGCAGAAGAAGCACCTTGCCTCCTGGTCTCATTTTATTTTCCCTGCTAAGCCTCTCTTGCAAAGTGCAATATGGTCTTGAGGAGGAGACAAAGGACAAAAAGACACACACGCACCCTGGAAACACACAAACTCTAGGGGCTTTGGAATGGGGTTTGCCTTCTGGCTCCTCCATCTACTAGCTGTGTGACTTTGAGCTAGTTAGCAAGCCTCTCTGAGCCACAGCCTCCTCCTGCCACAACGAAACATGGGGTAGTGCTAACCCCTTGGTGCTGTTGTAATGCTTAAACAAGGAAACATCAGTCAAGTACGGAACGTAAGCCTTGGAGAAGCATTTTGGAATGATACCTGAATTTCATCTTTTAACTGTTTTCCAGCTCTCGCCCAGGGTCACTCAGATCCATTCGCTAATTATCCCAATGTTTCTTTGGCCTTTTTTGCTCAGGAGGTCTCTCCTAAAGGGCCAGCCCTCCCTTCTGCCTCTCCCTAGCTTTTGCAAACTTTGAGGGCAGCTGTAGGCCCTGGGCGATCTCTCTCCTTCTCTGAACAGTGCCGCACTCCACTGAGACCAGCCACTCATTAACAGCCTTGCTGTAGTGTTTAATGTGGAGCTGCGTGTCTCCTCTTGCCAGCCATACTGTGTGCTGGGCGAGGGTGCGGACCATGCCTTTCCCGCCTCTCCCTCCCCTGGGCCCTTAACTCAGTGCTCTGTTCAGGCCTCAGTAAATACTTGCTGAATAAGTAAACCAAATCCAATTATCCAGAACCCGGAACTAATTTCTTTTTCAGAATCCTTTTTGAACCTTCGTTGCCTACTGCTTTTCTATGTTCCTCAGAGTTCAAAGCACTTTGATGATCAGGCGTCAGGTGACCAGTTGAGTTTGCACAGCGTCAAACTTAGTTCCAGCTAGCACAAATTCCTGACCTTGGGCAGCCACTGGGCATAAGGAGAAAAGGTGAGAGAGGACTTAACATTAAGGGAAACCCATTATCCCAACAAGGAAATAATCACCAAAATGTTTGAAGGGTGCTAAGCCAATATCACTATTTGAAACTTGGGAGCACATTTAATTTGTCTATTGAAAAGGGAATATTGCAATGGGATCCAACACTAATTTTTTATATATATACATTTTTTAAGTTTTCTTTTTTTTTTTTAATTTTTATTTATTTATTTGTGGGTTTTTTGGCCGGGGCTGGGTTTGAACCCACCACCTCTGGCATATGGGACCATCACCCCACCCCTTTGAGCCACAGGCGCTGCCCAGCACTATTATTTTGAGTATGAAAATGCCTTTCATGTGTCTTTTAGATGGACACAGTGGACTTGCTTTATGTGCACGTGCATGATTTGCTGCCCCCACCCCCACCCAACACAAGGGCATGAATGGAACAGCTGTGGTACTGATCTGATAAATTCTAGAGGGTTCTCCCTTGGGAGAGGTGTACTGCCTTCCTCCAAGCAGGCCAGGAAGGCGGGCGGAATGTGAAGTCTTCCCATCTGTGCAATGGCTCAAAAGGTCATACCAAACGAAATTCCAGGGCCATCCTTCTCACTTTCCGGTAGGTAATTTAAGACTCACGTGGGGATGCTTATTAAAAGTGTGCAGTCCCTGGTTTCTAACCTCACCCCCAATCTCCCATGATTTAGTAGGTCTGTGGTGGGACACAGGAATCTGCATTTTTACCAAAACCTCCAGTGATTTTGATATAGGAGGTGGTAGCCAGAGACATTCTGAGCAATGCTGCTTTGGAAGAAGGAGGTGGGCCATTGTCAGGAGCCCCCGTTCCCTTAGCTCTTACAATCCTACTTTAGAAGTGGCAACAATAAAGTGAGAATGAATTCCTACTCTGAACTTCAGGGTAGATGAGCAAGAACTTCGGTGTAATTTTGCAGGGGAGATCCTCTGATCATGGAGCCACAGTTGGCAGCTGTGCTAAGCCAGCTTGCACTAAAGGGTAGGTCAAAATGGCTTTGGGGTGGGGGGAGAAGGGGTCAGGTCTGGAAGGGCTCCCAGACTGTGGAAGAGAAAAGTACACTGACCACCAGCTGCTCTGGGAGAGTGACTCACGCCTGTGTGGCAGCCATCGGGGTGGTGGAATGACTCCCTTGCTCGTGGGGGGTGATGGGGAGGTGTGGGTGGAGTCAGGGAGTGCAGGCACCTCACCATGTGGAGGGGTGCATTCCAGAGGGAACCAGACCCCCTGCAAAGATGCCATTGTGGGCTGTCAGTCACCTTGGCAGCCAAGGCAGGAGGGAAGGGAGGGGTAAGGAACTGCCTCTGCTAGACCACAGAGGCACTATTTAGTCACTGGCATTAAAAACCCCATGTTCCCAATCCCTGAACCTGCCCTTGCCTCCTCTTCCTCATCTCTAAATCCAGTTTCTAAATCTGATCATTTCTAGCTCTTTAAGGTCTCATAGGTGTTTTGTCTTTCTTCCCCCTCCCCCAATACAACATGCATCCTCTCCTTTCAAAATTGTTCCACCACCATGACTCAAGTTCAAACCCTTCTCTCCTTTCTGTCCTTCTAGCAGCCACCAATGTGTTCTCCCCAAACACGCAAGTCAAAGCATGTCACTCCCTTATTTAAAATCCACAGTTTTCCATGACTCAGTGGTTCTTAAACTTGAGTGTGCATCAGAACCACGCATTTGGAATGCTCTTCCCTCTTCCACATTTTCCTTTCCCCTGATGAATTCCTCCTCAAAGCCCTTTCTTCCTCTTCCTCCTCCTCCTCCACCGCTATCATCACAACACACACTGAGTTCCTACTATGTGCGCCCTACTGAAGCCCGTGGCACAGGTATCATAATACTCCCCATATTATATACATGATGAGACTGGGGCTCAGACAGAGTTGGGAATTTGTCCAGAGTCACAGAACTAGTAAATGCAGGAGCCAGGGTTCAATCCTGGCAGCCTGACTGCAGTACCAACGCTCCTGGTGCCTGTCCCTGTGACCTCTTCCAGGCGGCGTGGAGCCTTCCTTCCTCTAAACTCTCAAAACACTCTTTCCTGTCACTGACGGATGTAAACACACACGTGCTAGAGTAAGAGTCTCCCTAACTAGAATGAGTTCTTCAAGGCTGGGTCTTCATCTTTGTTTTCAATGCCTAATACATAGAGCAGCGGTTCTCAACCTGTTGGTCTTGACCCCTTTGGGGGCCAAATGACCCTTTCACAGGGGTCACCTAAATACATCCTGCATACCAGATATTTACATTACAATTCATAACAGTAGCAAAATCGCAGTTATGAAGTAACAACGAAAATAAGTTTATGTTTGGGGGTCACCACAACATGAAGAACTGTATTAAAGGGTCGAGGCATTAGGAAGGTTGAGAACCACTGACATAGAGGGTATTAAATCCGTGGTAATTAAATGAATAAATTACTTGAGTTAGAGTATTTGCAAATGCATGGTAAATTTTCTGATGAGCTCTTAAGCCTTAAGAAGTAAGAAACATTCCAGATTAAGTTCTTTATAACATGCCAACTCAACATATAATCATTTTTTCTACTGGAGATATGAAAGTACCTTTATGATAATACAAATGATACACATTTATCATTTTATTTGAGGGGAAATCCAAATATTCCTGCCATCTGCTCTCAGTGGGTCACCAATTTGTCCATTTTCATCTGAGCCACCCTGATTACTCCTTTTTAACTCATTCATAATACAGGGAGTTTTTACCCCCAGAATAGCATGAAGGCAGAGATGCCTACAGGGTAGTTTTACAGGAAACTTTGGTTAATGTCTTTTCTACTGGTCTAGAAAAATACCCTAGGAAGTCACCATTTTAACCATACACACACACACATATCAGGTGCAATGTATACACATTTTAAGAAAGAAAAAAACTGTAATACTCAAGTCAGGTTTAACTTCTGCAATTACAAGCCATGCTCAACTTGTGTTCATCTTTTGTTATCAGTGTATATTGAGCATTACAATTGCAAGACGGTTATTTATATCTCACAGGAGCAGGTGCTTAGAGAAGAAATGTCATGTGTATTTGGAACAAAGACCAATGTTTTCAATAAATAACCACCATCGAAAATCAATTGTCTTCTATATAGGCATTCAAAGTGTAAGCAAACACCAACTTTTGCTTCTTTCTTGACCTGGGAAGGAAATCATTGCCAGCTAACTCATCCTTAGGGTATCACCACTGCTACAACTTTCAAACTTTTCTTTCCCAGGTAAAGAAACCAAAGTTTTGATCATAAAGGAAAAATGTGAAAAAGTGGTACCCCAGAGGAAAGGTGACCTGCCAGCCCTCAAATTATTCCAGAATTGACATGTGCTCCACAAGCTGCTTCTGGTCATACTTTGGGCTTAGGGTCCTGCCATACCAAAGGTATTTGTTTCTTTTTCACCTGACTTTAAGGCCAGGTAGGAGCACAGCATACATTAACAGGCTCTGTCAGTGGCAGGACCAATTGCCAAGCCAGCCACCTGCACTGTTCAGGAAGCCAGAGATAGAATGAGAAGAGACGCATGTCTCTCTGAACGGTACAAAACCCCCGTCTTCCCAGGCAAGTTCTGGGCACAGGCTGGGCCCTGGATGTCCCTTGCCTGGGCCTCTCCCCTCACACAGGAGCAGGAAGCCAGGAGGCCTAGATCCTTCCTACTGATTCCTCTGATCCAGTGGATACATGTAATCATTTTCTGCAGCACCTTGTGGCTGGTTTCTCCCACCCTACTAGTCAGTTAGCACAAATCTTCGGGAAGAAGCCTGCAATCATAGCTCTAAGCATTCAGGCAGAAAAAAAAAAAAAAAAAAAAATCAGATTCTCAGCCTGGGCCTGGTGAGGACACGTGGTCCCAGACATTTCCTGCCTGAACGAGAGCCGCTGTCCTCCTCTTGCGCACACGCTCCCCCTACTGCCTAACGCTGGAAGTGCACCCATCCCGGTCCAGGGCAACAAGGAGCACCAGGCTTGGCCCGGGGACAGCCATGTTGAAAGTGCAGAAGGGTTAGCCAAAAATGCAGCCGCACGTCCTTCAGACCTCTCCCATTGCTCTGGGGAAGGCACCAAGCAAGCTAAGTCTTTTCTTTACATTTCAGGAATAAAGTCTGTGATAAATACTAGGTAAAGAAATGCCCTCTGAAGAAAGTTTTGGTGAATAAATTAAATTGAATAAATTAAACCTCCCTTAAAGGTAACATCAATGAAAAGACCTTCAGGCTTAGATTCAGAACCAGTAACTCAGACCCAGGTTTTGCTCCTTTATTTGATGAGTGAAGCTGGATACCTTATTAAACCTTTTCAACCCTCAGTTTCTTTACCTGTAATTTGGGCATAACTTGTCTCATGGCGCCAACTGTGGAAAGTAAATGAAGGAATGTGAATGTATGAGAAAAGTGTCTTACAACATAAAAATTAATTTGAGCTCTTTCCCTTCCAGTCCAACACACATACACCCCTTTTCCATATGTCTAAGTGGAAATGGCAGTCAAGACAAACTAAACTCCAAAAAAGGAAGTAGGGCTGGGAAAGCTTAGTCGCAAACAGGAAGTAACAGAAATGCCACCAGAAAAATTGTCTCAGGCAAAAGAAAAAAAAAAAAAAGAAGAAGAAGAAAGAAAAACACAGTCCTAGGCTACGTTTTTGAAGGTCAGGTTAGATCTAGTTAATGATTTGGGGTGTGGTCAGCCTGGCTTGATCCCCTAAACAGGGGGGTTTCAGAGAAGACTAAAAAATTTTTGACCTAGATTTGACCTCACAAATGGGAATTCTCACTCAGAGTTTTAGGAGCTCAGCAGTTGGTAGATTCCTGCCTTTTTAAATGTAGGTCTCTCCTCCTTTTGCCCTGTGGCCATGGAGGGGCCGCCTGGGAGGAGCTGGGGCCCCGCCTGGCCTGCCCTTGCTGTGGGAGCCGCCCTGCAGCCTCTCAGATTACCACCTTCCTTCCTGGCTACACAAACTCACCACATGGTAGGTTGGCTACTTAAGGGAATGTAAGAAAAAGCACTCAAGTGACAGCTTACAGAGAAGTTTTACAGCTCTGGAGTTTATGTCAAATTTTCCTTCCAAATTTCTGCTTAAAGGAGACAGAATCCTAGATATTTTTTAGGAAAGGGGGGGGAAGAACTCTAAAACAAAAGGGAAACGTATCAGGACACAGTGTACTGTTTATTCTTATGTTTTTCTTTTTTTAGTCCTTGAAATCTCTTTCAAAAATCTTACTACCTTTCTTGCGCTTTCTTTAATGGTGTGTGTTTTTACTGCAAGAAAGAGTGTATTAGAAGCCTGTGAATTTTAAGTAATGGCCCAGCTTTCTTAAGCTCTTCCTTTGTTGGCAAACCCAGAGTCCCTGCTCAGGTCCAGATGCAGAGGGTCCCTCCCTTGCCTATACCTCTTTTATTAAAAGACCCCTCCAGCCCTTGTCAAAATGCCTGGTGCAAGTGAGAGTTAGAAACTAAGGTGACTGCATCCTTTCTCCCAGAACCCCAGTTTGTAGACAGTACTGTAGACACAAATACAAGTATTCCTAGCATTGCATCCCATCTTAGGCTTTATATGCCTTGCAATGGCCGCCAATTGTACATGCACAATTGAAAATGACTGTCAGGATGATGTTAATGGTGATTTCAAAGTGTTTTCACATTTGAGCCTCATAGTAACCCTCTGAGGACAAGGGACCTGTGGAATTAAATGAGTCACAGAGAGGAAGCAAGGAGAGGTAAAGTGAGCAGTTCAAGGCCACTGAGCCAGTTCCCTAGGAAGCCCAAACTAAGAGATCAAGGTCTTCAGATGTTCCTCCATCAGTGAATGCTCATGATGGCTTTATTATGAACAGGTTCTACAGGCTCTCATGCATGCTTAGCAAATAAACTGTCACCATCTTCAAATGTTTCATACATAGGGTATCATAAGCATTTAAAATAAGATAACTTTTTAACAAATTACATGGGGTGTGTTTCTGATGCAAAAAATGGGACTGTGGGCCCCTTTTTAATAGATAGTACATGTTTTAAGTTAAAATTTTCTTTTTAATGGGTAATTCACTTACATGATTCACTACCTATGTTTCTTTATGAAAATACAAATAGGTATGAATAGGTACTCTTATTCTGTTATAGTCCTGCAGTAAAGAGAGTGTATATATGCACCATGTGTGATTTGAATTGATTTTCTGGAAGTGGTGGTGGGCTTTGCTAAAGCCCCCCCCCCCCTTGCCTGGGAACCCCCAGGGATTGTGGCACACAGCCATCATTTGCACACAGCCCTACTGTGACAGGGAGAGTCTAAGCAACTGATTCCATTGGATCAGTTTGCCCACAAACTTGGGTCTGTCTCTAAACCATACCCAGACATGGCTGTTGCAAGTCAAGCCTGGAATTCACTGCCTGCCGCTGAGTGGGATGGCCAGCTAACTCACAGGAAAAACCTGTCTGCAAGCTGCTCCCCAGCTCACTGATTACTGGCTCCCCCATTGCTCATGGTGAAGAACTAGAGAGTGACCTGGGGCGCTCCTGAGTCTCCCTGCTGTTGACATGGCAAGACCCAAGGAGAGGAGGGTGGGGTGCATCACAGAATCACTTGCCGTCCCTTGTATGGATTTGTTAGGGCTGCCATAACCAAGTGCCACTAACCAAGTGGCTTAAACAACAGGTATTTATTATTTCATGATAATGGCGTTTAGAAAGTCAAGATCAAAGTGTCTGTGAGGTTGGTTCTTTCCGAGGGCCGGGAGGGATGGAGCGGGTCCAGGCCTCTGTCCTTGGCTTGTGGATGGCCTTTCTTGTCCCTGTTTCTCTTCACATTGTCTTTCCTCTATGTGTGTCTGGGTCCAAATCTCCCCTTTTTATAGGATCACTAGTTATTGGGTTAGAACCCACTCTAACAACTTTATTTATTTATTTATTTTTTAGAGTCATGGTCTTGCTCTGTTTCCCAGGCTACAGTGCTATGGCATCAGCCTAGCTCACAGAAACCTCAAACTCCAGGGCTCAAGCAATCCTCCTGCCGCAGCCTCCCAAATAGCTGGGACTACAGGTGCCCGCCACAACATCCAGCTAATTTTTGTAGCTGTTTAGTAATGACAGGTTCTAGCTCTTCCTCAGGCTGGTCTTGAACTCCTGAGCTCAAGAAATCTATCCACCTCAGCCTCCCAGAGTGTTAAGAGTACAGGCATGAGCCACCCATGCCCAGCCCTAACAACCTTATTTTAATTTGCTTCCTTCTCTAAAGACCCACCTGTAAGTGAGGTCACATCCTGAGGTTCTAGGGATAAGGGCCCTAACATATCTCTCTGGAGGAGACACAATCCAAGCCATATCATTCCTCGTGAGACCCACAAGTATCCTCCTCTTCTCCAGAAGTGCTGGCTTCACATCCATATTTGGAGAGCAAAGCATAGAAAGCCAGGGGAAGTGTCCAGAAAGTGGGAGCCAGTGTCAAACCCTCTGCTTGAGAATGTGTTGCATATATGCTATCTATATACTAAATATAATATGGTTCTCATAATGGAGAGTGAGCTCTGTCATTTTTAGCAAATCCTTTCTTGTCTTTACAAAGTTCAAGGCAGGAACAAAAAAAATCCCCCCAACTGTTGCGCTACAAACCTGGCCCCTCACCACCCTCTTCTGCCTCCACACACCTGGTCTTAAGAGTCTGCAAAATTGCATGCTCCTTTTACTCAGAAGGAAGATTATTCTTTACCTACATCTTTGCATACAAACTGAGCTGAAAAATAAACCCCTATCTATGGCTGGGCTTTCTGTGTTGTTGATCATTTTATCTTTGTTTCTGTTAAATCCTGCCTGATGTCTCTGTTGAAATGCTGTGACAAACACTTGAGACCCATGACTTGGCATGACGGGGTGTGGCTTGGCCTGCCCCTTGCCAGGCAGGTAAAAACAGCCACGCTCAGTCCCAACATGCTCCAGGGATTCAGTACCTGGAAATCCCCACCAAGCTAATTCCATTCCAGATCTTTCTCAACACCCAGAGAAGGGAGCACAAGGGCCAATTGTCCTTACAAGTTTCTCTGCCTGCAATTCTATAGTCTGGGGGGTTGTGGGGACAAGGGGTGGGCAGGAATGTATATTCATGAGTGTGGGGTCCCAAGCCAGGAAGTAGGTTTGATGCCTCACAGGAGGCCAGCAATCAGACATCACCCCCTGAGAGTCTCAGGGAGGATGCAGGAGAATTCAGTCCTTGGGTGCCTGCACACCCCCCACCAGGCTCAGAGCAGGACAAATTTCTCAAGGGCTGTTGCCTTTGTGATTCGGATCCCCTGTTGCTGTCATCCTTGTTTTTCACATATCTTAAACTCCATCCTTGTTTTCTTGGGCTCCCTCCAGTGCTGAGTAATGAGTCAGAAGCTTTGAGGAGTTAAGCTGCCACTCCAAAGAGGGGAGTAGCCCACAGCTCCAAGCAGCACGTGGTGGGCCCCCTTCCTGACCCACAGGTTTTTGGCCTAGAGGCGCCCATAGGAGGCGTTGGGTGTAGCCAGGGTGGGGTGATTTGTTCTCTTTGGCAGGGGTGTGTCACAGCAAGAATATTCCCAGCTGTGCCTCCCTCCCTGGTCTTCCTGGGGGAGGGCTCTTACCTCACCAAGACATGTCACCCTACAGGCTACTGCTATCCTTCCTCCCCCCCTTCCCTTCTCTGTCCCACCCAGCCCAGCTCCAACATTGCCTTGGGGGTGAAGGAAAGAGCTGAAACTTGGAAGGGTGTGACCCAGTGTTTTCCCTTGCGTGACCCTGCTCTGTGACACATTCATTGGACACTATGCTGGCCCAGACTCCTCCTGGGTGGATGCTTGGGCTGATGTGGAAATGAACCAGGCCTGAAAGGAGGGCTGAAGAGAGGTGCCAGGCGTGCGAGTGAGCTCCCAAAGTGCTTTGTGGAAAGGGGTGACAAAGATAAAGACAGTGGCAGCAAGTGGCATCAGCCAAGCGCTGTATGCATGCCAAGTGCTACTCAAGTCCAGCCTTTCTGTACTCCCAAGAGGCAGGTGCTATTGCTATTCCCATTTTACCAATGAGGAAGCTGTGTCACTGTGAAGTCCAGATCACCCAGCTCACACAAAGCAAAGCCAGGATTTTAACCCAGGTCTGGACTCCAGCTCCGAAGTTTGCACTCTTAGCCCTGGCTCTGTATTGACAAAAATGTGGGTATAATTGTCCTCAGTTCACAATCGAGGAAACTGAGGTACACAGAAGCCCAGTGCCTCGACCAAAAACCACATTGCTAGGGAGCAACAGCACAGGTACTCCGGGCTTCTGACTCCTGGCCAGTCCCCAGGCGTGGACGAGGAGGCTGGGGAGGAGTGCTGGGGGCCGGATGGAATTGCATCCTGCTTGCCCTGCTCCACTCAGGTTTCTACCTTCCTCCTGAAGCTTCCAGATCTCCTTTCAGGTGATGGGAAGCTACTAGACAAGGAGCCAGCGAGGGAGTGAGCAGGTGAGGAAATCAGAAGCCTGCACCTGCCAGTCCAGGAATCAGCCCAACACGCTGGATGGGACTGACACCTGCCTGCCCAGGTGAAGTGTCCAGCTGCCCTGTCCAAGTGAGGCAAACATTAGAGGAAGTTAGAGTTTCTAGAAAGGTGAACCATCTGGCTAATAGAGAAAATATAGAGGGCTGGGACATGATAAAATAGGTCGGAACCAGAGACTTTTTTAGTTGCAAAGAACCACAGAGAATAGTGAGTGCAGCAAACTTCTTGTTTGTTAGTAACGAAAGCTAACATTGACGGGACACTTACAGCGTACTAAAAGTGCTGTACCTACAGCAATCCTGTGAGACGGATGCTTTTTTTTTTCTCCAAGTATAAACTGAATCAGAGATTAATTGGCCCAAGAAGAGGTACCTCCAAGCAGTCTCTTTCAGTCCAAAGTACTCTTTAACTTTTTGGGAGGCAACATTTTAAATACATGCAAAATTAAGAAGAAATATTATCATGAACCCACAAAACCCCTGGTCAGGTGCAGTAATTATCAACACAAGACAGTTCTCCTGCCATCATTTCCTCCCTACACACCTTCGAGTACTAGATTATTTCAAAGTAACCTTCATATGTATTTTTTCTGTGTCACGGCATCCTGGTATTATCTTTATGGACTTTAGGATGTATCTCCAGGAAAAAAGGATTTCCCTAACCACAATGCTAATGTTACATCTGAAGAAAATAATAATTTCTTAACATCATCAAAGATCTCAGATTGCCCTATAAATGGATCTCCACAGTTGATTTATTTGAATTGGCATCAAAAACAGTCCCCATGTTGCGTTTTTCAAGTCTCTTAAATATGTACTGTAGAGGACCCCTGGTCCCCCGACATTCATTTGTTAAATTTGTCACTTTTAGATTTTTCTGATTATATTCCCCTGGTGCCATTAAGCATGTTCCTCCATTCCCTGTATTTCCTGGAAACTGGTAGTTAGATCTGGCACTTAGATTAGATTCACATTTAATTGTGCAGCAAAGACTCTTCACAGGCAGTATGCGGTCAAGGTCACTGCACCTCAGCCTGCTTTTGTCCATGAGAAGAAGAACCTGTCCCAAGTTCACAAAGCTAATGAAGGACAGAACCAGGCCTGAATTCAGGCTTCACCTCTAGGCCACTGCCCTTCCACTCCATCCCAGGACTCGAATCTAGAATCTTCTCCTTGGAGCAGAAGGAGGGTGTGGTTGTCATTAAATGTTCTCCCTGCATTAGGAGAGAGGGAGCAGGAGAGGAGCAGTGGAAAAGTTCAAACCTTTCTGTGACATATGTTTTTATTTTAAACAGATGCTGGGAGGGAGGAGTCTCCCTAAGCTGGGTGGGGCTCTGCATGTCTGCTTTTGCCAGAGGACTGGACGTGCTTACAAGCAGAACTCTGGCACAGAGCTTGTTCCTGCTCCCTCTCTCTCCTTTGAAATAACGAGAGCCAATTTACCTGAGTGAGCAGTGACAGGAGCATTTTGTCCCTTTGATTCACCCATTTTAATTGAGGGAAGGAGGCGTGTGCTCCCCTGCAGCGCTGGCCACCTGAGGAGACCAGTGGAATTCCTCCAGGAATAGCTAATGAAGATGTCCACGCACTCTGTGTCTTTCAGACTTAAGTGCTACTCCCACCCCCTTCTTGCTTCTTGGTTCTTGCAAATGTACAACACAGATAAACAGAAACATTCCCAGTGTACAAGGCTGTACAACACAGATAAACAGAAATATTTCCACCTCAAGAGTAAAAAACCCACCTGGTACCCAAAATGGGGGTGGGAGAGGTGTCTCAAAAGCACAGTACCAATGAGAGTTCCTGCATGTGGCAGGAACTTAAAACATGCCAGGCACTTCACAGTTTCTCATTTAATCCTCACAGCAACTTTGCGAGGTAGCAAGAAAGCAGGTGCTTCTCCTACCTGAATCTGCACGAGGAGAAACGTAAGATTACACAGATATTAGCAGTGAAGGCAGAATTCAAATCTGGGTTTCTTAATGTTTGTAGCTTAACCATTTGAGCTACAAGATCACTGCAATCGAAAAAGCTATTTGGGAAGGAAGAGCAATTTAGAAGGGAGATTTTGTAGGGCGTAAGAGTGGCTGCAGTAATGCACACTGGGATGGCCAACCTTTGGCAACCAGTTTGCTTCCATTTTAGCATAGTTCTTCAAATTCCCTTAAGTGAATTTCATGGGCAGGCACGGGGCAAATAGGTTCCAGGAGGAATTGACTCCAGGAAAGCGGCAACTAAAGCGTTCTCTGGCTCTCTTTCAGAATATCAGGAACACCAGTAGCACACACAGCACTTTCATGTGAATTCGAAAGTAGCACCTCTTCTGGGTGGATGAGTTGTAAAAGCATGCCCCCTCCGGAAGGGTCCTTCTGCAAGGGTGACATCTGACATGGCTCAGTGCTTGGCCAGGGGTCAGATTTCAGCCCCTTTGTGCATCTGGGTACAAGAATGCAGCAGAGCCCAGAGTCACAGAGAAAGCAGCACCAAGCTTGCCTCCCAAATCAGGGCTCTACACCTGCTCTACGCCCAGGTTGCCCGTGCTGAGCTGTTACCATCTTTTGGTGGTTGCTTCACGTGACTGTGGTCTCCTGTTAGCTCATGAGAGGCCGGAATGCAATTACTAGATTACTCAGAGTGATGATTTCCTTTCTTTTTCTTTTCTTTTTTTTTCTTTTTTCCACCACATTCAAGACTCCGGCAGCCCAATTTCCCCCAACCTCACTGGTTTCACTCATGAGGCCAGGCTGACTGTACATGGGCATCCCAGGATTGTTACCATATTATACTATCTCTTTTCAATAGAGGTAACTAACTTCAAGGGCTGGCTTTTGTCACTAGATTTTGTAAAAGACCACAAAAAGTAATTGGTATTTTATAAACGTCTTTTTAAACTAGGCTAAATACTCAAGGTAAGAGTGAATCAGTGCAAACCTTTGGGAAATGAATTTAATCCTAACTTATAGAGTCATTCTATTATACTTTGGGAAACTTATAATGCTACACAAAAGAAAAACAAAAATCTCTGTTCTGTTCACAAAGATAGTCATTGCTATGTTACTTATAATGTGGAAAAAAGTGGAAACCAGTGGGGTTTTTTATAGGAGAGCTTATAGATTAGATAAATTATGGTACATATCACATAACAGAGTTTTACACAGTTTTTAGAAGTGTGTTTTGGAAATGTTTGTTGGAACATATAAAATGTGTATATTGTTATGGGAAGAAATGCCAGAAAGTTCAAAGAGATGATGTGCTAAAGAAATCTTATTAAACCTAACAGCGATAACTAATATTTATTGAGTTTTCACTATGTGTGAGGCACTGTTTTAAGTGTTTTTACCTATGTTAACTCAGTTTTTCCTTTTAACAATAATTTTTGGGGGTGAATCCAAAATCCATGATTTTGGTTTCATAGATGAAGGAATTGATGCAAAGCAAAGTTAAGTAACTTGTAGCTGGGACTACAGGTGCCTGCCATGATGCCCAGCTGTTTTTTTGTTGCACTTGTCATTGTTGTGGACCTAGCCAGGGCCAGGTTCAAACCCACCAGCCTCGGGGTATGTGGCTGGTGCCGTAACCACTGTGATACGGGTGCCGAGCTCTTCTCTCTACTTTTATATAGGTTTGAAAATTTCAATAATAATTTGTTTTAAAGGTGAAAACATATCTTAATGCTGTTCCTACTTAACACATTTAAATCTTCAGCTGTGGAATTAAGGGCTAGCACAAGCCAATGGCTAAAGGCACAGACTTAAGAAACAGGCTGCCTGCGTTTAAATGCGCACTCCTTTGCTCACCGGATGAGTGAGTGAGGGTTAGGAATGTTGATGTACCTCAGTTTCCTCATTTGTAAATTGGGGAGAACAATACCACCTGATTAATATATCACTGAGTTATTATAACAATAAAATGAATAAAGTTTCTCCAGTGCCCAGAAAACTCTGCGGCACACATGTGCATTAAACACTGTGTAGACTTACTACTTTTTTTTTTTTTTTTAACCTTTGGAAGCATCTTCACTCATTTTGTATTTCATACCCAACAAGGGAGCCTCACACCCTTAAGGTACCAAATGCAATTTTCCAGTTTCTTTAAAGCAGAGAGAACCCAAAGATTCTTGTTAAACAATCAGAGGGAAGATCTTGTAGAGTTCAGTGATTTATGATTTACTTTCAATCTTGAGTAGTTGTTTGCCCATATCTAATCCGGCAGTGCTGGGGGTTCACCTTTATCTATTCTTTTCAAAGCAACTGTTTTTCTTGAGTGTTCTTTCTGCTTTCTGGTTTCATCCATTTACATAATTTCTTCATACATAAAAAATCTTCCATGGCAATCTTTAGAAACATATCTGGGAACAAACAAAATGAAGTCTTGGTAAGCAGACCACACTACTGGTTGGAGACGTGTCCAGATGTACTCTGAGACTTACTGAGGGTTTCAGACATGTTTGCAGGAAAGAGGGTTGTTACATCAATTAATCTGGTGGGTTCTTCAAGTGGCGCTCAGTTACGGGAACCTATTGTATATAACTCAACAGTGGTTGTGTTTGGATTGCATCATCTTCCTTCTTTTCTAATTTTTAAAAACTGATGACCACGTATAGCCCTTATTTGTCAAAGGAAAAAACATCAACACCCCATTTTTTTGAAAGTACATTTTAATTAAACTCATTCACAGAAGAGTATAATGCAAACACACACACCAATGTTCAGTGAATATTGTTAATCCATGCACCCTTGTCTCCAAACAATGGGCTGTGTGGATTCTATAGAACACTGGGTCTCAACATCAGCCGTCACTGTTGTCACTTGATGCAGGGACAATGTATGTATTGACTGCTGCTACTACAAGGCACAGTTTTCTAAATGCCACAGCAGTCAGAGGGGAATCCAGACTTTATACCAAGAAGATTCACACACTCTAATATTCATATTCTAGTTTCATTTTGACTATAAAACTACACTGAAACCAAATCATCAAATCTGCATTTGCTTCTAAACCTGTATGCAAATGGTGAGGCAGGGATTCCCCTTGGAGCTGGCATTCCTTAGCAGAAAAGATTCTGATCCTTAAGCTGGAACTGCCTTGAGACCAATCATATCCAGCTGAATTGAAGACACACTTCCTGGGTTTTACTAAATTTCTCAGATCTCATTGCAAGCTCACTCCTCTGTAACATCTCATCGTTACTCTGATCACCCTGTAATTCTCACAATCTCCCTTGACCCGGAGAGAGGAGGTGAGAGTAGGCAGCTCCTGCTGCACTCATCTTCATCATTTGAAAAATGGAGAAGCCAAGGTTACACGTCAGGTCTGTTTGTACCACCCGGGTGGGGCATGGCGTACCTCTCCTCTGTCTCAGAGATTTGATTGCAGGGCATTTCCTGGGGTGTATTTTCAAGCAAAGTATTTGAAACAAGCTCCTCCTATTGCAAGGGCAACCTCAGGAGAGTTTAAGATGATGGGTGCTGGAGCTAGGACTTACCTTCTGACTCTGTCCCCCAGCACTTTGCCACAGCTTGCAGACCTCTCAGGCTGACGCTGTTTCAGGAGAATCCCACCACTTGAAAACTGTGTAAACCAAACTGAAAGAATCTTGTCCCCAGAATCCTTAAATGTAACAATAGATGGTACATTTGCAATCACATTCACATTAAATTGGGGGAGGGGGTGTTTCCCAATTACATCAAACTTCTACACTAGAGCAAGGTCAAACAAAAGATAAAAAACAGAATGAAATATACAGCATCTCCTTTCTGAAGAAATCTCCTCAAAGCACACATACATTTCCTAAAACTCATTTCCCTCATTCTTTTATTCTTTTATCAGCAGATCACTCTTTCATAAACTGAAAACCTGCTGGTTTTATTTAAAATAACTCGAACCCACAAATTTGATAGGTGGAGGGAGTTCTCTTTTTCCCTCTCTCTTTACTGAAGTGTAATTGACAAGTAAAATAAAAATCGTATATCGTGATATACGTGTATCACTTTGATTCCTGTATGTTGTGAAATAATTACCATAATCAAGCTAATGAGCCTATTAATCACTTCATCTAGTTACTATTTTTTTTTTCTTTTTATGGTGAGAATATTTAAGATCTCTTTTAGCAAACTTCATGTATACATGCATCCTACGGTATTATTAACTTTAGTAATTTCCAGAATTTATTCATTTTTGCAAAACTGAAACCTTTTACCCTTTGATCAACATCTCCCCATCTCCTTCAGCCACCGCCACCCTCCCCCCACCACCGGAACCATTCTACTCTCTGATTCTATGAATTCCACTTTTTTAGACTCCACATATGACTGAGATCACAAAATCTTTGTCTTTCTGTGCCTGGCTTATTTCATATAGCTTAATGTCCTCCAGACTCATCCATATTATCACAAATGACAGGATTTCTTTCTTTTCTAAGGCTGAATAATATCCGGTTGCATAAATATATAATACCACATTTTCTTTATCCATTCTTCTGTGGATAGACACTGAGTTTGATTCCATAGCTGAGCAATTATGATTAATGATTCAATGAATGTGGGACTGCACAGATGTCTCTGAGATACCAATTTTAATTCTTTAGAAAATATACATAGATGTGGGATTACTGGATCTTATAGTTAGTAGTATTTGTAACTTTTTCTGAAGAACCTCCATACTGTTTTCCATAATGGCTTACCAATTTGCATTCCCACTAATAGTATACAAACATCCCCTTTGCTCCATACTCTCACTAACACTTGCTCTATTTTGCCTTTTTGATGAAAGCCATTCTAACAGGTGTGCAGTGATAGGTCAGCGATTGTCAACCAGTGTGCTGGAGTACACTGGGGTGCCTAAGATTCTTAGGCATGCCGCAAAAATTTGTAAAGATTGTTAATCAAATACTTTCAAAACACAGTAAATATGTTCTTTTTTCTTAACTCTTTTTTTGATGAAGTTTAACTATAGGTGCTATGAGATAAAAAGGTTGAAAAACACTATGATAGATCATTATGATTTTGATTTGTATTTCCCTGATGATTAGTAATGTCAAATATGTATTTTATATACCTGTTGGCCATTTGAATGTCTTCTTTTGAGAAATGTCTATTCAAAACATTTGCCCATTTTAAAATTGGGTTTTCTTGTTATTGAACTACTTGAGTTCTTTATATATTTTGGATATGAACCCTTTAACACAGTGGTTCTCAACCTTCATAATGCCGCGAATCTTTAATACAGTCCAAAGGGGTTGCAACTCACAGGTTGAGAACCGCTGCTGTACAGATACAAGCTTTGCAAATATTTTTGCCCAGTCCATTATCCCTACTCTGTTGATTATTCCCTGTGTAGGGCAAAGCGTTTTCAGTATAACACAATTCTGTTTGTCTTTTTTTGCTTTTGCTGCCTGTGCTTTTGAGGTCACATTTGAAAAATCATTGCTCAGACCAATGTCATGGAGGTTTTCTCTTTATTTTCTTCTGCTGGTTTTGTCAGTGTCAAGTCTGACATTTAAGTCTTTGGACCATTTTGAATTTATTTTTATATATGATGTGAGATAACTATCCAATTCATTCTTTTGGATATGCATATTAAGTTTTCCCACACCATTTATCAAAGAGACTATTCTTTCCCCTTTGTGCATTTCTGGCACTTTTGTTGAAGATCAATCAACTCTGAATGTGTGAATTTATTTCTGGGATCTCTATTTGCTTCCGTTGGTTTATATGAGCATTTTTATGCCAGTACCATACTTTTTTATTATTATTGCTTTGTTAGTATATTTTGAAATTAGATGTTGTAATGCTTACAGCTTTGTTCTTCTTGCTCAAGGTTATTTTGCTATTCAGGGTTCTTTGCAATTCTGTATAAATTTTAGGATCAGCTTCTCCATTTCTTCAAAGAAGACTGTTGGTATTTTGACAAATATAGCATTGAATCTGTAGATCAGTTAGGGTAGTATGGGCATTTTGATGATATTAATTCTTCCAATCCATGAACATGGAATTTCTTTCCATTTGTGTCTTTTTCAATTTCCTCCATCGATGTTGCATAGTTTTTAAGGTATGGATCATTGACCTCCTTGCTTAAATTTATTCCCATGTACTTTATTCTTGTTATGCTATTGTAAATAGCCTTATTTTTTAAGTTATTTTTTCAGATAGCTTATTGTTTATGTATAGAAATGCAATTGATTTTTTTATCCTTCAACTTTATGAAATTTGTTTATTAGTGCTAATAGTTTTTTCTGATAGAGCCTTTAGGATCATGTCATCTGAAAACTGAGATGATTTTACCTCTTCCTTTTCAACTTACATGCCCTTTATTTCTTTTGTTTGCCTAATTGCTCTGACTAGGACTTCTAGTTCTATATTCAATATATGTGGTGAGAGTGAATATCATTATCTTGTTCTTAATTTTAACAGGAAGAGCTTTGTGCCATTGACTGTAATGTTATCTGTGGGCTTGTCACTTATAGCCTGTATTAGTTTGAGTTAATCTCTCCTATACCTAATCTGTTGAGAATTTTTACAACAAAGGGATATTGAATATTGTGAAATGTTTTGTCTACATCTATTGAGATGATCGTGTAATTTTTACCTTACATTCTGTTAATATAGTGTATCACATTTATTGATCTGTGTATATTGAACTATCCTTGTGATAGAGTTCAGGACATGCCACCCCAAGATATAGCACCTTAGTGCACTGAATATTTTAAGCTGAAGGATTTTGAGAAACAACATGTGTGAGAAGATCTCTCTGACCTTTCCCCCATCCTTCCCTAAAGCAGATTATAAAACCTATGAAAACCTATGCATGAAGGAAAGAAACATCCTTACATTCATATTTCAAAAAGCTTGAACAAATAAGCCTTGCTAGGTGGCTCCAATTGGTTACCATTAGAGAGTATTCCTTTTGCCCAATCATATTTCTCCAGGAATATCCATTCTTTACCAACCCTAGAAAAAAAAAATACACAGATTTTACTGTTTCTCCAGGTCTTCATTTCTTTATGAAGGCTCACATATCATAAAATGTACATTAAATAAATTTGTGTGCATTTCTCTTAGTAATGTTTTTTATTATGGAGGTCTAAGCCATAAGTTTAAAGGAGAAAATATTTTTCCTCCCCTACACTTACATCCCAGGGATAAGTACCATTCATATGTCAATCGATTTTGTTTGCCAGTGTTTGGTAAGGACTTTTGCAACTATGTTCATTGGGGATATTGGCCTATAATTTTCTTTTCTTGTTGTGTCCATGTCTGGGTTTAATATTGGGATAACGCTAGCCTCAAAAGATGAGTTTGCAAGTGTTCCTTCATCTTTGTTTTTTCGGGGAAAGTTTGAGTAAGATTGGCATTAATTCTTCTCTAAATGTTTGGTAGAATTCATGAGTGAAACTATCAGGTTGTGGGCTTTTCTTTGTTGGGAGGTTTTTGATTACTGATACAATCTTCTTACTCATTACTGTTCTGCTCAGGCTTTATATTTCTTCTTAATTCAATCTTGGTAGGTTATGCTTCTAGGAACTTATCCATTTTTGCAAGGTAAATTGTTGGCGTATAGTTGTTTATAGTAGTTTCTTATGATCCATTGTGCTTCTGTTGTTATCAGTTGTATTCTCTTTCATTTATATTTTATTTATTTGATTATTTTCTCTTTTTTGCCTTAATATGTCTAGCTGAAGATTTGTTGATTCTGTTTCTCTCTTAAAAAGCAATTTAGTTTACAGTGATTTTTTTTTCTATTGTTTGTCTAGTCTATTTTTGCTTTGATCTTTATTATTTCCTTCCTTCTGCTTAGTTTTTTCTTCTCTTTATAGTTCCTTGAGATATAAAGCTAGTTTGCTTATTTGAAATCTTTATGTTTTTCTCAATGTAGACATTTATCACTATAAACTTCTTTCTTGGAGTTTCCTTTGCTGCATCTCATAAGTTTTGGTATATTATGTTTCCGTTTTTATTAGTCAAGATATTTTTTACATTTCCCTTTTGGTTTCTCCTCTGACACACTGGTTGTTCAGGAGTGTGTTTTTTTTTTTGTTTGTTTGTTTTTTTTATTTGCACGTATTTGTGAATTTTCTAATTTCTGCATGTTATTGATTTCTAGTTCATCCTATTTTGGTTGGAAAATATATTTGATACTATTTCAATCTTATTAAACTTGTTAACACTTGTGAGCAAACATAGAATCTATTTTGGTGAATATTCTGTTGTTGGATGAAATTTTCTGTATATACCTGTTAGGTCACTTTTGTCTATAATTGCTGCTTCCTTATTGATTTTTTGTCTGGATGATCTATCTATTCTTGTCAGTGAAATGGAAAGCCCTTACAATTATTATATTAATGTCTATTTCTCCCTTAAATGCTGTTAATTTTCACTTTTTATATTTAGGTTCTCCAATGTTGGGTGCATATATATTTGTAATTGTTATAGGCTCTTGATGAATTGACCTATTTATCGTTATTGTAAAATAATTGCTTTTTTTGTCTCTTGTGACATTTTTTAACTTAAAGGTTATTTTGTCTGATATACAAGATATGCCCTGAAAATATTCAGCCATTGCTTTTTCATAGTTTTCGTTTTACATATCTGGATACTTTTCAGATAGCCCTTGTAAGTACATCCACCTCTGCTCTCTTTTGGCTACCAACTGCATGGATTTTGTTGTTGTTGTTGTTGTTGTTGATCACTTTACTTTCAGCCTATAGTGTCCTTAAAGCTAAAGTGAATGTCTTATAGACAACAGATAGTTGGATCTTGTTTTCTTATTCATTCAACCAATCTATGTCTTTGGATTAAAAATTTTAATCCATTTACATTTAAAATAATTACTGATTGGGTAAAGACTTACTAATGCTGGTTTGTTAATTTGTTTTCTGACTTTTATACTTTCTTTGTTCCTTTCCTCTCTTGCTGTCTTTTTTTTGTAACTTGAGAATTTTTTGTCATCATATGCTTTGATTCTTTTTCTTTATTTTTTGTTTATCTTTTATAGGGTTTTTTCTTTATAGTAAACATGATGCTTGCACAAAACATCTAATAGTTATAACAGTCTATATTAAGCTGATAAATAATCTAGCTTTGACTGAATATAAGAACTCCACACTTTCACTTCTCCCCATACATTTTATGTTATTGATGTCACAATTTATACCTTTGATGTGTTATGTATTTATTAATAAATTATTGTAACTTTAGTTATCTTTAATACTTTATACTAGAGTCAAAAATCTTTTATGTAGCAAACAATGTAATTTAATCCTTTGTCCCCTCATATTACTCTGAAATTTAAAAAAAAAAAAAAACCTTTTATGTTTACTTCCTACACAACAGTCCCAGGGTAGCATTCTAAGAAGGCTGCAAGGCTTTCTGAGGCCTGGGCTCAGAACTCACACAGCACTGCTTTTATCACATTCTATTTGTCTGAGCAATTCACAGGGTCAGCTAAGATTAAAAGAGGGGAAAACAGGTATCACCTGTTAATTGGAGAAGCATCAAAGTTGCAATACATGGAAAAATGGGAAAAATTGTTGTAGCCATCTTTGAAAATAATCTACTACAGTAAGATTTACCCTAGTCTCGTGTTTTAATAAGTAGATTATCATGATGATGATGATGATGTACTAAGACAAATGATGGAATTGAAACAAAATAGCTGGGCTTACTTTAGACAGCATTTTTGGGATTATATTTTTGATGAGTGTAGCACTTTTTTCAGAGTTGGGTTACTTTAAACTTACATTTTGGGATTGTTTTAACTTCTTTTAGCTCCTAGATTAAAAAGTAAAACATAGCAATACTCCCTGTTCTTAGAACTTTAGGCTGCTTGCTGTAAGAGACATAAAACAGTTTTGTATACTTTGATACCATTCACTTCTCTCAATACTTCATTTCTGACAGCAAAGATTTGGATGGGGGTGGGGGGTGTCCTTGCACATGAAGTAATCTTCCTGAGGATCCTAACTGTGTGTCCTATAATTTAACTCAATTCTGATACTATCTATCTGGAGTTAGAGTCAGATCCCACAGGTTAAGACAATGTTTTTCAAACTTTTTAACTTAAGGCACACTTGAACCTATCTATAGTTAAACTTTGGTGGCATACTTAAATTATGTTGATAAAAACAAAGAGTAAAACAAAAAATATACTTACTGTGCTTTGAACGTCTTTCAAAAATAATTTAATTAATGATCTTTAAAAATTTTTGTTGACACTCCTAAAATTCTCTCACAGCACACCATGGCACACTGGTTGAAAAATCACTGACTTAAGAGCTTAGTCCCATAAGACTGGTCCCCACTTTAGATGCCAATCACAAGTACCAGGTTGTCCCTTGTATTTCTGACTGAATAGCTAAAAATCAAAGTTCCCATAACCCTTGTCTTTGGTTTTGATTAATTTGCCAGAATAGCTCAGAGAACTCAGAAAATACTTACTCATATATATTTACTGGTTAATTGTGCATAGTATTACAAAGGATACACAAGAACAGCCAGATGAAAAGGTACACAGGCAACATATGAGGGAAGGGGTGTGGATTCCCATGCATTCTCTAAGCATACCACCCTCCAGGTATGTCCATGTGTTTAGCAGTCCAAAAGTTCTCCAAAACCCTGTCCTTTTGGGACTTTATGGAGGTTCATTATGTAGACATGACTGATCACACCATTAGTCATTGGTGATTAACTCAACATTTTGCTCCTCTTCCCTCCCTGAAAGTCAGAGAAGTGGGACTGAAAATCCCAATCCTCTACTAATAAAGTGGAAAATAACCAAAAAGAAATCCAAAAACAGAATCAAATAACAGATGAACGATATGAAGAATATAGAAAGGATATAGCAGAGCTGAAGGAACTGAAACAGTTAATTAGGGAATTTAAGGATGCAATAGAAAGTATCAACAACAGATTAGATCATGCAGAAGAAAGAATCTCAGAGGTAGAGGA
>CAUYPK010100321.1:0-26048 GCA_963574355.1 Loris lydekkerianus | reverse complement strand
ATACTTTTTCTTCCATTCTTGAGATACTTTACTAAGAAGAATATGTTCCAGCTCCATCCATGTAAACATGAAAGAGGTAAAGTCTCCATCTTTCTTTAAGGCAGCATAATATTCCATGGTGTACATATACCACAATTTATTAATCCATTCATGGGTGGATGGGCACTTGGGCTTTTTCCATGACTTAGCAATTATGAATTGGGCTGCAATAAACATTCTGGTACAAATATCTTTGTTATGATGAGATTTTTGGTCTTCTGGGTATATACCTAGTAGAGGAATTACAGGATTGAATGGCAGATCTATTTTTAGATCTCTAAGTGTTCTCCAAACATCTTTCCAAAAGGAATGTATTAATTTACATTCCCACCAGCAGTGTAGAAGTGTTCCCTGTTCTCCACGCCAACATCTCTGGTCTTGGGATTTTGTGATATGGGCTAATCTTACTGGAGTTAGATGATATCTAAAAGTAGTTTTGATTTGTATTTCTCTGATGATTAAAGATGATGAGCATTTTTTCATATGTCTGTAGGCCGTGCGCCTGTCTTCTTCAGAGAAGTTTCTCTTCAAGTCCCTTGCCCAGCCTGTGATGGGATCACTTGTTCTTTTCTTGCTTATACGTTTGAGTTCTCTGTGGATTCTCGTTATTAAACCTTTGTCACAGACATAACCTGCAAATATCTTCTCCCATTCTGAGGGCTATTTTCTTGTTTTACTTACTATGTTCTTGGCTGTGCAGAAGCTTTTTAGTTTGATCAGGTCCCAGTAGTGTATTTTTGAAGCTGCTTCAATTGCCCGGGGGGTCCTCCTCATAAAATACTCGCCTAGAGAGATTTCTTCAAGGGTTTTCCTTGCACTCTCTTCTAGTATTTTTATAGTTTCTCTTTTCTTTTTTTATTAGAGACAGAGTCTTACTTTGTGGCCCTTGGTAGAGTGCTGTGGCATCACAGCTCACAGCAACCTCCAGCTCTTGGGCTTAGGCGATTCTCATGCCTCAGCCTCCAAGGAGCTGGGACTACAGGTGCCCACCACAATGCACAGCTATTTTCTTTGTTGTTGTTGCAGTTTGGCCATGGACGGGTTCAAACCTGCCACCCTCTGTATATGGGGCCAGTGCGCTACTCACTGAGCCACAGGCACCACCCGGGAGTTTAATGCTTTTCAAGACAGTGGGTTCTGTTTTTTGGAGAACTGAATGACAAAATTTTCTTTAACATTTAGTTAAAATTTGCTTTCCTAGGCTTGGCACCAGGAGCTCAGTGTAGGGCACCGGCCACATATACCAGGGCTGGCGGGTTCGAACCCTGCCAGGCCTACTAAACAACAATGACAACTGCAACAGAAAAACAGACAGGTGTTATGGTGGGTGCCTGTAGTCAGTCCCAGCTACTTGGGAGGCTGAGGCAAGAGAATCGCTTAAGTCCGAGAGTTTGAGGTTGCTGTGAGCTGTGATGCCATGGTACACTACCGAGGGTGACATAGTGAGACTGTCTCAAAAAAAAAAAATTGCATCCCTATAATTTCCACATATCTAGCTGAACCAGGTTTTAGGGTAAAACAGGTAAAAATAAAAGTAACAAACAAAAAACTCTAACCAAAATGCAATAAAATAAATCTTGTCTACAGTTATAAATATTTCAAGGTCCCTTTCATATTTTCCCTAATCCCACCTCTCTCTAGGCTAAAATCTAATACAGTAAATTCTCATTCAATGTCACTGATGGGTTCTTGGAAACTGTGACACTTTATGTGAAATGACACAGCAGGTCCTCGAATAATGTCATTTCATTCAGCAAATAACCTTTCATTTAGTGTTGTTTCCTTATAACATTGACAAGGGAAGAAATTGGTTTCATTAAATGTTGCTTCACTTAACAGTCACATTTTCCAAGAACCTATCAACATTAAATGAGGACTTTCTGTACCTGCATTTCTTTCTTTCTTTTTTTCATGTAATATAGCCTACAGACCCTTGGTTATTCTAGTGACACTTTAAAAAACAAGCTTCATTTACATTGTGATATCTAGGCCAGCAGGGTGGCTCACACCTGCAATCCTAGCACTCTGGGAGGCCAAGGCAGGTGGATTGCTTGAGTTGGAGACCAGCCTGAGCAACAGTGAGACCCTGTCTCTACTGAAAGGAAAACTAGCTGGGCATGGTGGCAGGCATCTGTAGTCCCAGCTACTAGGGAGGCTGAAGCAAGAGGATCTCTTGAGCCCAAGAGTTCGAGGTTGCTGTGAGCTATGATGATACCATGGCATTCTACCCAGGGTGACACAGTGAGACTCTGTCTCAAAAAAAAAAAAAAAGAATAATAATTATTTTTAAAAATTGTGATATCCAGGTTGATATCCAGATTACATTCCTTACTTTGTCATTATTAATGGCTTCTCTAACTGTTGTATCATTTAGTTTTGTAAATGTCATATCACACTTTTTGTTCAAATTGAATTGTGGATGACTAAAAATCCAAGGGCTTGATAATACAGTATGATATTAATAAAGGTTTCTTCTCTCCCATGTTTTTACAATTAATCACTTGAGACTAGGGGGTAGCACCTGTGGCTCAAAGGAGTAAGGCGCCAGTCTCATATGCCGGAGGTGGCAGGTTGAAACCTAGCCCTGGCCAAAAAAAAAAAAAAAAAAAAAAAAAAATTACTTGAGGCTAAATGTCTTTTTAAAATATGCTTTCATATTTATTTCATATTGTAGTAAGAACTTACATCTCTAAGTAATTTAAATCTATTAGAAGTTCAGGGTGGCACCTGTGGCTCAATGGAGTAGGGCACTGACCCCATATGCTGGAGGTGGTGGGTTCAAACCCAACCCCTGGCCAAAAACTACAAAAAGAAAAAAAAAATCTATTAGAAGTTCAAATGTTTTTGTCATAGTCGGGGTACGATAGCTCACGCCTACAATCCTAGCACTCTGGGAGGCCCAGGAGGTAGATACCTTGAGCACACGAGTTCAAGACCAGTCTGAGCAAAAATCGAGACTCCCCCATCTCTACTAAAAATAAAAAAACTGAGGCAAGAGGCTCTCTTGAGCCCAAGAGTTGGAGGTTGCTGTGAGCTATGATACCACAGCACTCTACCCAGAGTGACAGCTTGAGACTCTGTCTCAAAAAAAAAAAAAAATTGTCATTTGAAATATTAACAACTTTTGTCAATTTCAAATGTATTAACAGATTCAGTTGGTATGAATTCTCATTCTATCAATAATTAAGTATCCATTGTAGATTTGGTTATATTAGGTAGTAAAGAGACCAAAATGGCTACTCAGTGGTCTTATCTTCTTGGCATTCATAGAATAGAGCATAAGACATACATATAAACAAGTGATCATAATTTGGTTAGATAAGTGCTGGCAGAAAGTTGTGTTCGCTGAAAACAATTGCAGACCGTTAACAAAAGTAGTGATGCAAAATTGTCCAGTTAAAGTCTTTAAGCGGAGGGTTGAGATGGGTTTAAGAGTTGACTAAAGAATGGCTCTGGGGCTGGCGGGTTCAAACCTGGCCTGGGCCTGCCAAACAACAATGACAACTACAGTAACAACAAAAAAATAGCCGGTTGTTGTGGTGGGTGCCTGTAGTCCCAGCTGCTTGGGAGGCTGAGGCAAGAGAATTGCTTCAGCCCAAGAATTTGAGGTTGCTGTGAGGTGTGACAGCACGGTACTCTACCGTGGGTGACATAGTAAGATTCTGTCTCAAAAAAAAAAAGAGTTGACTAAAGAAGAAATAGCCATGTGCAAAGGAACACATATCTCAAATACAGGCCCTAGGAAATTAAACTAGATTAATTTTATTTTTTTTGGGAGATAATCTCACTTTCTTGCCCCTCGTAGAGTGCAGTGGCGTCATAGCTCACAGCAACCTCAAACTCTTGGGCTCAAGCAATCCTCTTCCCTCAGCTTCCCAAGTAGCTGGGACTACAGGCACCTGCCACAACGACCAGCTATTTTCAGAGATGGGGCTCTCACTCTTGCTCAGGCTAATCTTGAACTCCTGAGCTCAAGCAATACCTGCCCCCCTCCTGCCCCCAGCCTCCCGGAGTGCTGGAATTACAGGCATTAGCCCCTGCACCTGGCCCTGATTTTATAACAAAACCAATATAACTTAAGATTGTCCCTAAGATAGTCTGGAAAACAGTATTATTCTCATTAAACTTGAATGAAACTTTGGCTGGATTTATGTCATTTTAAAAGGCAGGATATTTTCCTAAAAAGCAAGCAATCTGAATGTTTCAGACCAAGTTATTCCTTACTTATCTGTGTCTTTCAGATGAATTTATGACCATCAGTAAAGTAGTTCTCTATTTCTGACTTGTGACCATCATGGGAGGGGCACTGGATAAGGGTTAGAAGGTCAGAAGAACTTTGCCTTATTGATTTTTGGTTGTTAGTTTTTAGTTTAGCGAGTAACAAGATAATACACGTAGAGCCTTTTAGTCATAGTTCAATAGTTATCTGGATAGTGTGTTCTGAAATTGCACCCTAAACCCAGGCAAATCCCCAATTTGCATCACTCACAAGCCTCCCATATTTTGGCAGATTCTAACTAGAGCTAAATAACTGGCATATATTTATACTTAATTGTAATCAAATGCAATGGAATGTATGTAAACATAGGCTTTGCTCAAGGTGCTCTTTACAGATGATAAGTGATTATTGAACCTAACAGCAGATCATTCACTGGGGGAAAAATGGTTAATCACTCTCCTTACCTCTACTTTTCCACCCTTTAGTGATACTGGTTATGTTTCAAGATTCTGAATGCTGTAAATGAACACTTTACTGAAGAAGTATATTAATCCATGGCAAAATGAGCTGTGTTACCTAAGACTAATAAAGTCATTTACCAGTTTCTATGAAGAGCAAATGTAAATGGTAAAAACAGTCCATTATTTACCCTCAGTAAATCCAACATTTTTCAGTAAAACAGTTTTTACAGGGGTTCTACTTAAGTTACCTTTTCTTAAACATAGCTGCAAAGTGTCACTTTTTTTCTAATATATAATCAAGGGAATTTTGTGTCAGGAAGAAAACTTCTCATCTTTGTAAAGGACATTTAGAGGAGAGGTAGGGAAAAACAAGAAAGATCATGCATGAGGATTAAGTGGGAAGGTATGGATTGAATGGATTTCAACCATTATTTTAAAAGGCTTATCTGAAAAAAGGCATTCTTTGAATCAAGTGCAGTTTGATTTCCAATTTTGGAATGTTTTCAAATTTAATAATGACATTTATTATTCTGAAAATGAAGGTAGATACACATAATATCTATACGTCAGTTTGAATGAAATTGATTCACTGATTTTTCTTCTTACATGTCATAACTTTTTGCATGAATTGATCTATCAGCTCATATTTTCTTAACTTTTCAAACTAAAAGAAACTCCAACAATCTTTAATAATTCAGTCAAGATTCAGGCAGAAAGTGGCACCTGTAGCTCAGTGGGTAGGGCGCTGGCCACATACATTGAGGCTGGGGAGTTCAAACCTGGCCCGGGCTAGCAACAACAACTCAACAAAAAAATAGCTGGGCATTATGGTGGGCATCTGTAGTCCCAGGTACTTGGGAGGCTGAGGCAAGAGAATCATTTAAGCCCAATTTGAGGTTGCTGTGAGCTGTGATGCCACAGCACTCTATCCAGGACAACAGCTTGAGACTTTCACAAAAAAGTAAAAAAAAAAAAAAAAAAAGGATTTAGGCAAAATTCCTTAGTGAAAGAGCCAACAGGGTTTGATTAGGTTGAAAATTAACAAAAGCAAGTGGTGCCGGTGGCTCAAAGGAGTAGGGCACCAGCCCCATATACAGGAGGTGGTGGGTTCAAACCTGACCCTGGCCAAAAACTGAAAAAAAAAAAAAAAAAAAAAAAAGAAAAAAAAAGAAAATTAACAAAAGCACAACAATACAAATAAAGCAAAAAATAATCTGCAGAGGAATGAGAGTGGTTATATTTTTACAGATTGGGGGTTATATTTATGTGTATCTTTTCAATCTAACCAATTTAAATACAGGATATAAATTCAGACATTAGGAATCTGAATGGTAAGCAAAGCCCCAAATATGGCTAATGCTACTTGTCCCACTGAATTAAATTATGAGTTTTAAAAATTATATTTTCAGGCCAAGGAGATTTCTCTTATTTCTGATGTTAGTTCTCTGAAGCTACCAACCTGCCAAAATATTAATTACGTAAGTTTTGTGTTCTCCCAAATACTGACACTTAAGTTCTAGGGGAAGACAAAGAAGCTAAAATGAGGCATTTAGTATATGTTCAGCCACAGGGAACTCAATTGTCAGTTTGGTATCGCTCCTTTTCTATCACGGCCAAGAGGAATGATCAGAACGGAAATGTAAACTCGTGCTTCAAGAATTGCAATAAAGTTCTGTTCTACTCACTCCAACTCTCCTTAAAGATAATTTTTTCTTGAAGAAAAAATGTGTGTGTGTGTATTCTTTTTTATTACTTTCTTCTTTTCCCTCTTACACCTTGTTTGGAACTCACGGGTGCCTTGTATCTCCAGTCACTAATCACACATTGTGTAGATCGAGATTTTAGATATTAGACTATTCAGTCTGTAGGAATGTACCCTCGATGTCTTTAAAATGCTATTCTGAAACATTTAAAGAGGGCCATCTGCAATAAGAATGATCATTAGATGATGATAAACAGTACTGGGTCACAGATGGAGAAAGTAATAGTATTTGAGAGCCATTTTCATGTTAATGTTATAGATTACATATTAAAGAAATGTGCCAGTAATGAAGCAAAAAACAAAGAGGGCCTTTGGAGAAGAATAGTTACGCTATTGAAAGCAATGATATAATAAGCAGAATGGCCCCAAGCCATCTGCTTTTAAAGCTTACCATATTTAGGCTGTTAGGACCATTCCATTGTCCATGGAGGTGCTATTCTGAGATCACAGGAAAGTGAGCAAAACTAATATAAATTAAACCATTGTCAATAATTTTTATTATAGATTGATTTTTTTAACCAATCTAATGTTCCCAGAGGATAGCAGTGGCATAATGTAAAATTTTCCTCTAGAGTTAGTCCATTTGCCTTGATCTACTTAGGGTCCTTGGTCTTTTACTTACCCCCTCCCCACAATTGCTCCCATTTTGAAGATCTTTTCTAGGCCATTAAAGGCAGTTGCCTCAATTCAAGACATTTCCTAATGGTGTCAAAAGAAACAAATTATTAACCGCATAGAGGCTTGTGAATGAAAAGTCAAAAATCTTAGCTGGTTCTTTCAACCTTAGAAGAATATCTCTGTATTAAAAAAAAAAAAAAAACTATAGGGAGATACGTATTATATTAATACATAAACATACATAGCTATATAACACAAAATAAGTTAACAAATGGAGAAAATATTGGAAAATATTATAATTCCTACCTTTCTACTCTAATGATTGCCAATGCAGGCTCAACAGAATATGTGACAGATTGAAGAGAGTTGACTTTTCACATTTGTGACTTTTTAAAAAATGTTTCATAGCCCTTAATGTATGCACATCACAACTCTGAAGAGACTAGAAAAGAAGCATAAACTATGGGGCTCACAATCTTAAAATGAGGCTGTTAGCTATTGATTTTCATTAATGCTCTCCTCTAAAGTGATTTCAGCCTTTTGTGCTTGCAAAATTAAAACTTTATCCTTAGGTTTTGCAATTTGGCTCTTGCAAGGAGATAAAGAGGGAAGAAAAAAAGTTTATGATTCAGGGGTGTAATAAACTCCAGCTGGCATATCATAAGCCTAGTTATGTCAAAATAAATAAATGATCAAAAATAATCTTATTAAAAACCAAAATCATATTGGAACTTTGGAAAAGAAATTTAAGTAAAACAAGGGAAATGAAAATAGGAAGGATATTAAAATTCAGAACCTGATTGATTATGTATTAGCCAGATCAAAGCCTCTGGGTGATAATGAGCCGCTGAACAGGGATTACCACCTGTCCTGTTCTACTAACAGCTGGACCTACCAAGAACAGCTGGGCAAGAACACTTATATAAAATTAGCCTTTAGAAGCATAAGCTAAGTTTGTTCACCTGCTTCTCAGCTCTGTATTTTTATCACTCTTGCCAGAAGTAAAAAGCTTTTTATATTTTTATTCTGTTTTTGCCTTTGGGAAAGCAAAGCTTTGAACACCAATATTCCCAGTAGCTTGCCCAACCCAACAGAGGTTATCTTCCAGACCTAACACGTAAGCTAAGATGTCAGATGCACTTGGATTTTCATGTCACTGGCTCATCTTCTGCTCTTATAGTTAAGCCACTACAAATTCTTTCAAAAGCAAGTCGAAATATAAATTATAAAGAAAAAATTTTAAGTCATTTATCCCTACATTCCTATTCTTGTATCATCACCTCATTGGAACTTAACTTGAAGTCACAATAGACACACACCTGAAAAGTTTGTCAAACAAGTTTAAAATAAGAGGTAGGTTAAAAATAAGGCATATGGCAATCTCTGTTTGGGGCTCTAGGTTGTTTTAAAGTCAGAAGTCAGTGTTGGGAATTATATAAAACAAGCGAATGAGTAAATCAAAAATAACCTGCCAGGCCAGGCGCAGTAGCTCACGCCTGTAATCCTAGCACTCTGGGAGGCCGAGGGGAGTGGATTACCTAAGCTCACGAATTCAAGACCAGCCTGAGCAAAAAGTTAAGACCCCCGTCTATACTAAAAATAGAAAAACTGAGGCAAGAGGATCGCTTGAATCCAAGAGTTGGAGGTTGATGCGAGCTACAACACTAGGGCACTCTACCCAGGGCGGCAGCTTGAGATTCTATATCAAAAAAAAAAAAAAAAAGAAGAAGGAAAAGAAATCTACCATCTTGGTGCTGAATATTTAGTAGTAGCAGCAGCAGCATTTGAAAGACTGTTAGAAATGCAGAATATCAGGTCCCATTCTAGACCTACTGGATCAGAATCTGGATTTTGACAAGATTCCCAAGACATTTACATGCACGTTAAAGTTTGAGAAGTTGGCTCAGCGCCTGTGGCTCAAGTGGCTAAGGCGCCAGCCGCATACACCTGAGCTGGTGGGTTTGAATCCAGCCCAGGCCCGCCAAACAACAATGACGACTACAACCAAAAATAATATTAATAATAAAATAAAGTTTGAGAAGCTATGTTCCTTCCTCTGCATTTAATCAGAACCTCTCTTTCTTTCTTCACTTTGTATTGAGACACTTTGATTTGAATATGACATCTTAGCACAAACTGGGACTAGGACACTTGGGTATTAAAGCAACTAATACTCATGGTATGTCTAGCCCACACAGAACGTACATAAAGAGGAGGTTTAGCATAAGCATAGGTTGTTATCACCATGTTAGGACATCCTTACATCTGTATAATGAAACAGGTTTTTTCATTAGACTTTAATCTGAAGCTTTCTCTGACTTACAGAAAGAACTGAGATTAGAATCTTTCTACTCCTACAATGCAAGACATAATGCAGATGGGGGAGGAGAAGAGGAAAGAGACAGAGACCATTCTAGGTGGCAAGTAAGTGGCAGTAGGCATTTTGCATAACATCTTGGAAGTAGCACTCCTTAGCAAGTTGATGAAGACTCCTGATTTCAAACCTGTATTTGCAGCAACTGCAGAAAGACCAAGAATTCTCATTAATGAGTAGTAAAAGCTCTGATAGAAGAAAGCAATTTGTGCAGCTCGAGACTGAAATAAAACACAGTCAAGAGAATCCACAAAAATTGGATATTAGGAGAACAGTAGAATCAGATTTGTTCAGTACCTACTATGGGGAATTGAAAGTTAACATCAGAATTCCTTATGCTAGTTCTAGGCATTTACTTAGGTATTCATTTACATTTTCTTGTTATATGCTTTTATATATAATCAGGCTTCAATTAAGTGGTAAATATTTCTCATTTACGTGCCCTGTGTTGAGTCATTTTCAATGAATCTTTTCCGATCCTTTAAAAATCTCCAATTAAAGACTCTATCAAATACTCCAAAGACACCAATTAAGGATTCCTCTTATTATATAAATATCTGAACCAGGTAGTCTTCAAAATGATGACTAGTGTCAGGACTCTAGTGTTCAAAAAAGACCAGTAAGTAGTCTCCCAAGCCAGGGGACTGAATGTGCGATTACGCCCTTGGCGGAAGGGAGAAAAAACAATTGCTTCAGAAAGGTGGAGCAATTGAGAGAATGGTGGAAATGGAAGAAAAGAAAAGAGGGAGAGGATTTAAAAGTCAATGGAACAGTAAGAAGATACCGTGTAGTTATCAAGCTGGATACAAGCTGAGGAATAGAATGGCAAAAGAACATAGGAGTGCTTTTTGCTCCTCTCTAAATAGAAAATTCCATCTACCTTAGACAAGCTCTTCACTAGTTAAGGCTGCGGGTATCATCTGCTTAGGGCAGGTAGGTCAAATTGGTATCTTCAATCTTTTCCAAAGGCTTGAAATCGAGGCACGTCCAGGAGTAAGAAAGTCCTTCCTTTTACTACGTGCAAGATAAAGCTGGTCAAACGTTGAGCTCCAGCTGAGTGAATTTAATGTCATTTCAAGGAAGTAATGTGGGTAGGTTGCCAACAATTTATCAGATAACCAAGTACAATCCCATTAAGATAAGGACTATAACCCTGGAATTGAAGACTTACAGGGCCAAATAGAGGTGTTTTTTGTCTGTAAAGGACAAAGGAAATGAATAATGGGGTCACTTCTCTGCCACAGAGACCTCAAGACAAACCAAGAGATTGTATGTGTGTTTTGTTCATTTTATTAGAAATAACAAGTAATTTAATTACATAGACTCCTGTTCCAAATGCTAAGATGAACTGACAGCTACCAACGTTAGGGGAAAGATTCCTACCAGAGTAATCAAATTTGCTCTGTTCTTCTGCATCCAATCAATCTAAGGTTTTAAACAAGTAAACAAACACATACTAGACCTTTCCAAAATCTTATTTTTAGGCTGGGCGAGGTAGCTAACACCTGTAATCCTAGCACTCTGGGAGCTGAGACAGGTGGATTGCTTGAGCTCAGGACTAGCCTGAGCCAGAGAGAGACCCAGTCTCTACTAAAAATAGAAAAACTAGCAGGCATTGTGGCGGGCACCTGTAGTCCCAGCTACAGGTGGGACTCAGAGGATCACTTGAGCTCAAGGGTGCGAGGTTGCTGTGAGCTGTGATGATGCCATGGCACTCTACCCAGGGACCCAGGGTGACAGAGTGAGACTCTGTTTACAAAAAAAAAGGGATTGACTCTATAATTGTAAGTATTTCCTCAAGGAAAACTCCAGGACAACACCATGTCACTGGCAGAAAAGTCAATACTAAATAAACTCCTCTAGAAACTAGAAGGAGCAATGCTTCCCTGCTTCCTTTATGAAAGCAGAATAATCCTGATACCAAAGCTTGACAAGAATGACAGACCAATATCACTAATGAACATAGATATAATAATTCTAAAGAAAATACTTACAAATCCAATCTAATAACAAATGTTTAGAATCATACCTCACAACCAAGTTGGGATTATTTCAAGAACGGAAGTAGTGCTGGGCCAAATGGATATCCAGATTGTGAAAAACAGAACTCAATCCCTATCTCACACGTTATGCAAAAAATCAATTCCAGGTGGATTGTATCCATAAAAGCAAAAATTAAAAAATGTTTCTAGGAGATACAAGAGAATATATTCATTATCTTTGGTTAGACAAAGATTTCTTATAAAAGGCACAAAAAGCATTAACCATAAAGGAAAATTTATATATTAAACTGTATTAAAATTAAGAACTTCTATGAATCAAAAGACACAATTAAGTTAAAAGGCAATCTATGCAATGGGAGAAGATATTTGCAACATATATAATTTATACTGGGTTGTAAACCAGAAAATGTAAAAACAAAAACAAACCCTACAGTTTTTATAGATCAATAAAAAAAGAGACAATGAATCAATAAAAACATAGGCAAGAGACTTGAATAGTTACTTCACACAAGAAGGTATCCAAGGCTTAGGGGAGGTGCCTGTGGCTCAAAAGGAGTAGGGGGCTGGCCCCCATACATCGGAGGTGGTGGGTTCAAACCTGGCCCCAGCCAAATAAAATAAATAAATAAAAATTAAAAAAAAGGTATCCAAGGCTGGACACCGTGGCTCACACCTGTGATCCTAGCACTCTGAGAGGTCAAGCCGGATGGATTGCTTGAGCTCAGTAATTCACGATCAGCCTAAACAAGAGAGACATCCTGCCTCTAAAAAAATAGCCCTGGGGTTGTGGCAGTCACCTATAGTCCTAGCTACTTGGGAGACTGAGGCAAGAGGATTGTTTGAGCCCAAGAGTTTGAGGTTGTTGTGAGTTATGATGCCATGGCACTGTACCCAGGGAGACAGAGTAAGACTGTATCTAAAAAAAAAAAAAAAAAAAAAAAGAAGATATCCAAAATGGTCAATAAATACATGTAAAAATATTCAACTTCATAAGTAATCAAGGGAATGCAAATTAAAACCACAATGAGATTCTACCACATGCTCACTGCAATCGCTAAAATTTTAAAGCCCAACAATATCAAGTACTGCTGATATGTGGAGCTTCTAGAACTTTCTTTTTTTTTTTTTACAGCGACAGAGTCTCACTTTGTCGCCTGCGGTAGAGTGCTGTGGCCTCACAGCTCAGAGCAACCTCCAGCTCTTGGGCTTAGGCAATTCTCTTGACTCAGCCTCCTGAGTAGCTGGGACCACAGGCAACCGCCACAACGCTTGGCTATGTTTTTGTTGCAGTTGGGCCAGGGCTAAGTTTTCCTGAGTAGCTGGGACCACAGGCATCTGCCACAATGCTTGGATATTTTTTTGTTGCAGTTGGGCCAGGGCTGGGTTTGAACCCATCACCCTCAGTATATGAGGCTGACACCCTACTCACTGAGCCACAGGTGCTGCCCCAGCTTCTAGAACTTTCATATACTGCTAATGGAGTGTAAATTAGTACAACCACTTTGGAAAACTATCTAAGTATCTACTAAAGTTCAGCTTATGCAGCCCCTCGACACAGACACTTTTACTCTGAAATATATACCAAACATGGATACATGCACATGTGCACTGAAAGACACACAAAAAATTGTTCACAGACATTTATGATGTCTCTAGATTAGAAAGAACCAAAATGTCCACCAACAATAGAATGGATAAATAAATTATGTCATATATTCACAACAGGATATCACAGAACAATGAAAATGTATAACAGATATATGCAACAACATGGGTTAATCTGATAAACACAATGTTGGGTCAGAGACAGAAGAATTTATATACTGTATAATTAAATTTTTATAGAGTTCAAACAAACAGACAAATTCAGCCAGAGTATTAAAAGGCAGGGTAGGCTTGGTGCAGTGGCTCACGCCTGTAATCCTAGCACTCTGGGAGGCCGAGGTGGGTGGATCGCCTGAGCTCAGAGGTTCAAGACCAGCCTGAGCCAGAGCTAGACCTTGTCTCTAAAAACAGCCGGGTGCTGTGGCTGGTGCCTGTAGTCCCAGCTACTTGGAAGGCTGAGACAAGAGGTTCGCTTAAGCCCAAGAGTTGGAGGTTACTGTGAGCTATGATGCCAGGATACTCTACCAAGGGTGACAAAGTAAGACTCTGTCTCTAAAAAAAAAAAAAAAAAAAAAAAAAGGTAGGGTAACAGTTACCTTTAAAATGAGGGAGGAATAGTGATTGGAAGAAGACATGGGGTGGGGTAGGGTTGGGTAGTGAAAATGTTCTGTCTTTCTCCTCACATTTTCATTTTTATAATTTCAAACCTACCAAAAGTTAAAAGAACACTATAAACAGTTCTCTTAGACTCACCAACTGTTAACATTTTATATTTGCTTTCTCTCTGTCTCTCTCTCTCTCTCTCATACACACACAAACACATGCATAACGTATAATATCTTTTGGGGCCATTGATAATGTTTTAACTATTTTTTTTTTTTTTTTTTGAGACAGAGCCTCAAGCTGTCACCCTAGGTAGAGTGCAGTGACATCACAGCTCACAGCAATCTCTAATTCCCAGGCTCAAACGATTCTCCTGCCTTTGCCTCCCACGTAGCTGGGACTACAGGTGCCCGCCACAATGCCCATCATTATTGTTTGACAGGCCCAGGCTGGATTCGAACCCGCCAGCTCAGGTGTATGTGGCTGGTGCCTTAGCCACTTGAGCCACAGGCGCCAAGCCATGTTTTAACTATTGTTCCAGATAGTGAACATGGGTGTGTTCACTTCGGTTCATACTGAAATGAACATTTATCATCTGTACACTCTCTGGCTATGTGTCATTCTTCAAGTAATAGGAAAGATTTGATCAACTTGGTTTTTGAAAATGCCCTAGAAAACAACATAGTCAATACAACACATTATTGAAGTAGTACTACCTAATAATTTTTTGTTGTTGTCATTTTGACAGCATTTAGAAAAAATTACATCATATTTTCAGATCCATTTATTGAACAAAGATACCTCCATGTAGCAATAAGACTTGGGCTAAAATTATAATGTCATAGCCTCACCTGCTGGTTGTTTTCCAAATACTCTACACTTGCCTTTGTATTATAGGGAGATAAAAATCTTCCCATATATGCTGCTTTTATTATAAAATGTATTTAGGACAGGTACAGAGTGAGACACAGGTCAGGGTTGTAGCAGTTGGTGGCAGGATTGGGATAGATATTAAACGGTCATATGTTAAGTGACTAAATAAAAACCAGTAAGCTAAAGATAAGACGTATTTTTCAAAGCTTTGATAAAAAGTAGCATAGTTGGCCTGGGGATGAGAGAGACATGATTATAAAAGTTTTTCCTTTGCATTGTTTACCAAGATGAGTGAATTAACAATATGGCACAACAGAACAACCATTCAGTGTACTGAAAAGCATTCCAGCTTTTAGTCCATGGTAAGTGATCTTAGATAAATCAAGACATCTCAGAGCCTCAGTTTCCACATCTATAAAAGTGAAGATAATTACATATGCTAGCCAAACTCTTCATGAGATAATGTAAGAACCAAATGCAGTGAGTGATGTGAAAATGTTTTATAAAGTGTTTTATCCACACACATGGAACTACTTACAAATTCCCTACTTGCATATGTTTTCTACCCTCACAACTAAGGCACTGTAGTATAATAGGACCACAGGACCAGATATCAGATTTGGTTTTCTAGGCCAGTTTAGCCACCTTACCAAAATTACTTTCCTCTTTTGCACCTCCCTTTTTTTTTTTTTTTTTTTTGAGACAGAGCCTCACTATGTTGCCCTCGATAGAGTGCCACAGCATCACAGCTCACAGCTCACAGCAACCTCAAACTCCTGAGCTAAGAATCTAAGCGATTCTCTTGCTTCAGTCTCCCAAGTAGCTGAGACTACAGGTGCCTGTCACAATGTCTGGCTATTTTTGTTGTTGTTGTTGTAGTAGTCATTGTTGTTTAGAAGGACTGGGCTGGGTTCGAACCCACCAGCCCTGGTATATGTGGCTGGCGCCATAACTACTATGCTACGGGTGCTGAAACGCCGGACCTACCTTTTTTTTTTTTAGACAGAGTCTCAAGCTGTTGCCCTGGGTAGAGTGCTATGGCATCATAGCTCATAGCAACCCCTAACTCTTTGGGCTCAAGAGATCCTCTTGCTTCAGTTTTTCTATTTTTAGTAGAGACAGGGTCTTGCTCTTTTGCTCAGGCTGGTCTCAAACTCCTGAGCTCAAGCTATCCACCCGCCTCAGTCTCCCAGAGTGCTAGGATTACAGACGTGAGCCACCACGCCAGCTGACCTCCCTTTTCTTTTTTCTTTTTTCTTTTTTTTAATTAAATCATAGCTGTGCACATCGATATGATCATGGGGCTTCATACACTAGTTTCATAAACCGTTTGACACATTTTCATCACACCAGTCTACATAGCCTTCCTGGTGACCTCCCTTTTCATAACTGTAAATTGAAGACTTTAGGTTGGATTATCTCTAAGATTTCCTATTCCTCATGTATTTCACAATTTTATCTCTTCACACTTGAGTAAACCCATTTTAGTAGTCTAATTAGCTGACTGTAGATACTACACCCATGACACAGTATAGAGGTGTGCTACCATGTTTCCCTGAAAATAAAACATCCTCCAAAAATAAGACCTACTCACAGGTTTCCTTCTGGGTGAAATATAAGGCATCCCCCCGAAAATAAGCCCCCCCCCAGGCTCTGTCTCAGAATGAAAATTAATTTACCGTAAACTGGTTGCTGGGGCTGCCCCTACTGGTGTCTAGCAACCAGTGATGTTAGGCAGAGCGCTGGGCGGGAGAGAGGAGGAGACTTTGCGTGTAGAAGAACAGGAGGATCAGAGCAGACAGGAGGTGGTGATCAATAAATGTGTACTGTATTCTTCTTCATGGAAAAATAAGACATCCCCTGAAAATAAGACCTAGCGCATCTTTGGGAGCAAAAATTAATATAAGACACTGTCTTATTTTTGGGGAAACAGGGTATTAGAGATTTAAGATTTCAGCCATAGAGTAACCGTTTTTGCAATAACAGACTTGATTCCTTTAATGATAATGGCACAAAAGGGACCACTGAAGAAAGGCAAGAAGTATCTGGTTTGTGGCGTTCTGAACTTATTTCCTGAAAGGGAACTCAGATGTAAAATTCCTGTGCTAAGTGAGTTTATATTGATTCAACTGTGCTGATCTAGGTGATTCTCTTAAAGGATCCAGTGTTCATGTGTGTTTCAGTGGTACATAACTTGGAATTGGGTAGTTGTCTGTGTTTGTCAGAAACATTATAGGTTTGCTTTCAATATACTTTGAGGGTGTTTGTGAATTGGTATTGTATATTGGTGATATATGCAATTAATTCCAACTTTTTTGGCTACTCTATTTGTAGGGGGGGTGTGGAGCATGCAAAAATAAATTAAGACCTATGCACTAGCTAAAGAATAGAAAGCTTTCTATTATAAATGTTAAAAATCAACTTCTATGAGAAATTTAACTTTCATGATGTAATAGATTTATTTGCATAAAAAGTTTGGTAACTCTTCAATAGGTTCCTGAGGATAGACCAATGATTTACAATTAGAAGAAATTATTAAGAAAACCTTCCTGAGGTATTAAATACTGAACATGGATTACCTGTGAAAGATGAGAAATATCCTTCCTTAATCACAAGAGAATATTCTTATTGATCTGGAATGGTTTCAGTTTAGCTCTCCCATGGGAATAAACTGAATGATTGCTCTACGACTGAATAGTATTTTAAACTATACTAGATAAATTTTATAACTATCTGTAAGTATTATATCTAAAAATAAGACTACTGAAAGTATCATTGAGAAAGCCCAACTTTTTCCATTTTCAAAAATCTAATGGTGACCTACTTTTTAATCCAGTGGATGATAACTTCAGTAAAGACAATTTTGTCACAAAGATTTTTTTTATTTTTTTGAGACAGAGTCTCAAGCTGTCACCCTGGATAGAGTGCTGTGATGTCATAGCTCACAGCAACCTCCAACTCTTGAGCTTAAGCGATTCTCTTGCCTCAGCCTCCCAAGTAGCTGGGATTACAGGTGCCTGCCACAATGCCCAGCTATTTTTTGGTTGTAGTTGTCATTGTTGTTTGGCAGGCCCGGGCTGGATTTGAACCCGCCAGCTCCCATGTATGTGGCTGGCGCCTTAGCAGCTTGAGCTACAGGCGCCGGACCTGTCACAAAGATTTTTATGGAGACCTCCAGTATATGGAAAGATTCTCCTGAGGAACCACTATTTACTGTTCCCTTTACAGTAGGTCAAGAGACTGATTTGTAGCACAGAACTGTCTCATAAACATCTTTTTCTTTTTCTTTTTTTTATTTTGAGACTGAGTCTTACTATATCGCCCTTGGTAGAGTGCTGTGGCGTCACAGCAACCTCAAAGTCTTGGGCTTAAGCGATTCTCTTGCTTCAGCCTCCCAAGTAGCTGGGAGTACAAGTGCCTGCCACAACACCCGGCTATTTTTTTTTGTTGTTGTTGTCATTGTTGTCTAGCAGGCCCAGGGCCAGGTTTGAACCTGCCAGCCCCAGTGCATGTGGCTGGTGCCCTAAACATTGAGCTATGGGCATTGAGTCATCTTTTTTTTTTTTTTTTTTGAGACAGAGTCTAACTTTGTCAACCTTGGTACAGTGTTGTGGCATCATAGCTCACAGCAACCTCAAACTCTTGGGCTCAAGCGATTCTCTTGCCTCAGCCCCCTGAGTAGTTGAGACTACAAGAGCCCGCCACAATGCCCAGTTATGTTTTGGTTGCAGCCATCATTGTTGTTTGGCAGGTTTGGGCTGGAGTCGAACCCGCCAGCTCAGGTGTATGTGGTTGGTGCCTTAGCTGCTTGAGCCACAGGCGCCAAGCCAAAGTGATCTACTTTTAAGAAAATTACTCTTTTCTAAAGTTTGTACTTACTTTCTGGCTGCTGATACAATTGTGTATATAGAAAGCACAGTCACTTACAAATGCTAACATCTCAGCCAGGGAAATTGGTTGATAGAAAACTGAAGCAAAGCCCCTAAAAATTATTATTATTAATTTATTTTTTTTTTGAGACAGAGGCTCACTCTGTCACCCTGGGGTTGAGTACTATGGTGTAATAACTCACAGCAACCTCAAACTCTTGGGCTCAAGACATCCTCCTGTCTCAGCCTCCTAAGTAGGGGACTACAGGCCCTGCCACAAAGCTTGGCTAGCTTTTCTATTTTTAGAAGAGATGGGGTCTTGATTTTGCTCAGGCTGGTATTGAGTTCCTGAGCTCAGGCAATCGACCTGCCTTGGCCTCTCTGAGTGTTAGGATTACAGGTATGAGCCACTACACCCGGCCTAAGCCACTGAGCCCGGCCTAAGCCCCTGAAAATTAAAGTCTATGATTTTAATTTTGTACATGTATAAGTGAGGTACTTATTTTTTGTTGTTGTTTTGTAAACTAACCACTTGTATCAGTTTACTCCAAGTTCCTCATACAGTGGTAAACTAAACCTTGTCTGATGCTCTGCATGGCCTAATAAAGAAGGGAGGGGTGGAAACAGAACAAGAGGGAAAGATGATGGGCAGCACCTGTGGCTCGGGGAGTAGGGTACCGGCCCCATATGCTGAGGGTGGAGGGTTGAAGCCCCGGGCCTGGCCAAACTGCAAAACAACAAATTAAAAAAAAAAAAGAAAGAAAAAAAGAGGGAAAGATGCAATCTGAAGACCACCATCCCCTGAGGGCAGAACAAGTGCCCAGTAGTGAATGTGAGGAAGCTCCTGTTTGTGTGACTTCTTTGGATATCTGCAGCATAAATCTTCAAACACAATGATTTTGATAAGAGAAAACATCAGAATATTGAGTAGAAAGATATAATGTTGCCTGGTGGGGAGGAGGGAAGTTCATTTCCATGGTGATTCTATTCAGTTTTCAGCTTCCAGAATCTATTGGAATGAAAAGCTAACTTTGAAATTTTTTCATTATATAAGAAAAAGAGAAAGATAGCAGGTGCTGGTACCACAAGGTCAGAAGTAGTTTTCATAACAGCCAGTCATGGATTCCTGCCTAGTGAGTTTGAGTTCCCCTTACACGGTACATAGCATAAATACAGACATCTGATTGGCATGTACTCTCTCGAAGCAGGGTCGTGGCAGATGGAAAACCTAAAGTAAATGTTCTTTTCTGGTTATCATCAGATGACCAGCTATGATTAAGCATACACTGGGTGTAACCTTGGAGAGATGGAAGATAGACACGCACGTGTGCATACATACACATGAGTTCTATGGTCCTGAAGCACATGCTGAGATATGTGGCTTCTGGGAGTTGCTGCCTTTCAACACCACAGAAATCCTGAGTTACAGCCTATTGGCTGAGTGGCTCAAGTAATCTATAGGCTCCTCCATTATGTGAAAGAACTTACCACAACATAGATGCATCCTTAATGGAAAGCTATGTCCTTTGCTCCATTTTGCTTTGTTAGCGTGGGCTAGCACAGGCTTGCCTTTAGGCACCTGAGTGGAATGTACAACTTCTAGTCTTTACATGTAACGGAGAAGGCAGGTATGATTCATTTGGAAAAATAAAAGGTACATGTATATCTGTCTATATCCAAGCGTGGGGGCAATACTCCTAAGTTTGAGCTGTGACATTTTTGTATAATAAATGAAAATGAAACTTCATTTGAATTTCGTAATTACCTACTACTCGTGTGATTTAGAAGCAGCTGGTAGGTCAATATGGTGCTCTTTTTATGCATTTTAGTACTGAGAAAAACATAAATGCTAGATATGCCACTGTTAAAGTTTCCCAGAATATTAGAATTCAAAGAACACACACAGTAATAGTGATGATACCATTGCTTGAGACTCAGCTAAGATAATATTAGCTTTTATTTGACTCATTTTTTAATTCTGTCTAAGGATGAATGAAGACTAATCATTGACCTATGTCTGCAACATGGTTCTATTTTTTCCTAAATGAGTTCACTAGAGGATCTAACAGCATAAATCTATTTCCCATGAATTAAACGAACAACTCATGAATGCATGTAACACTTTTAGATTGAACCAAATATTTTCATGAATACAGACCCTCTTGGTCCACATAGGAAACCGTATTGGTGAGCAGCGGGTTGGCAATGAATAAATGCTGCTCAGCGGGTCAGACGTGTACAGCTGGAGAAAGATCATGAAATTTAGCTAGTGTACTAGGCAAAACACAAATCTAGAAAGGAGGCGATCCACACTGCCAATTAAAAAAAAATTCTACAAAGTCTTAGAGATCCAATATAGTACACATACCCATAAGAAACATAAATACCTTCAGAGAGTTTTAGTAGGCTTTATCTTTGAAGACTGTGTTTTCTTTTTTTGGAAAACAAAACACAACAAAACATCTCCTGTTGCCCTGAATGCTAATGATGGAAGACTGTTGCTATGGTGATGCTAATTTCAACACTGTTGCCTGTGGACTTCACATGAACTCGCTGTTTTAACTTCTGCAAATGTCATTTACAAAATGAAAACCCATTAATGATTAGCGAGAGCACAATGTTCCACTTTAATTAGAATAATAAGGAATGCTGATGCACAAAGTACAGGTTTGTGAATCGCTACTGAGCCTACACTGTCAAAATTAATTACTACGGATGAGGACTTGTTTTTTTTTTTTTTTTTTTTTTTTTTTAAGGAAGCTTTAGAATGGAACAGTTGTATTTTGACTCAAAAGGAATTAAAAACTCTCGCCTTTTCTAATTTGGAGGTTAAAAAAAGAAAGAACATCTCCCTTGTAGTACACATAAAAACTAACTGTGAAGAGCAAAACAAAATTGAAAACCAAAGATCAGATATTTCTAAGTAAACAAGGACTGTAGAGAAACAAACTAGTTGTTAGTTTAAAAAATAGGGTGAAAGAGAGATGCAGGTAGGCTGTTTACATATTTAGAAAATAACTATCTGAGGAAAAAGTGCTGCATATGGCAAACATCTTTATACTGGATGTATTTGGATTAATGTGTCTACACAGGAAATAGAGAACATTCAGAACAAATGGAAAGACAAGAGGAAATGAAAATAAGTTCTCTTCCTCTCTGTGGCAGAAGATTGAGTTATCCTAAAACAAAGGTTTTTTTTTTTCCACCTGCACACATTTTGAGGCAAAATTTACCCTAAAATAAAGATTTTTTTTTTTCTACCTGCATGAATTCTGAGGTAAAATCTAAAGATGGCTTGGGAGGGGTACATCCTATATTTAAATGTGTTTCCTGACAGGGGTCCTCAAACTTTTAAAACAGGGCGCCAGTTCACTGCCCCTCAGACCGTTGGAGGGCTGGACTATAGTTTAAAAAAAAACAAAACTATGAACAAATTCCTATGCACACTGCACATATCTTATTTTGAAGTAAAAAAACAAAATGGGAATAAATACAATCATACTGCTGCGTGTGGCCCGTGTGGTCCGCGGGCTGCAGTTTGAGGACCCCTGGTTTGGGAGCTAGTCAGTGAAATCATTTTAGTCTTTGATGTGGTCAGTAAAAAACTGGTGGTGTTTTTACTGGATGTGGACGGAGCAAAACATGTTTTTCAATATGAAATAAATCTTAACTACGAAAGTTCTAAACCTGTGGGCTTTCACAAGGTATGATGAAGGGGGAAGACACCACTACTTTATGTAGTTTCCAGAGCAATCTTTGAAAAACCCGATTATATTCTGGGTCTTGAGTCAAGCAATATTATAGGGTAGAAGGATCAGATTATCTGTGTTATTGAGGTGGCTGCTGAATTTGTGGTGGCCTTGGTAGTCTATCTGACATTAAGCCAAGAGTACTTCACTTGGGAAGACAGCTGACCTCTACCTTCAAAAGGGCAAAATAGGAAGATAGTGCAAACTTGCATTGTTCATCAAAAGGTAGGATACAAAGCTATATCAAAAATATCTTCTCTGTTTTGTTAGGAGATTAAAAAAAAAACTGGAAGAAGATATTACCAATATGTTCATAGCAGCTGTCTGGGTGGTTATGGGTGATTTAAACTTTTACAAATCTTTTTCTGTGTCTTCCACAGTGAATGTTTATTACTTTTGTTATGAGGGGGAAAACTTACAAATATTAATTTCTAAAAAGTATTGCACAAACTCCCAGTTTCAACTTGGAGATATAGAGAGCTGTAAAAAGTAGCTCTCACATTTAACATCAAGAAAAAAGCTGGACAGACAAATTAACAACTTTTCATCAACCAATCATAGGACAGACAGCTACTCTGAAATATGGAGAGAGACAAGGCCTTTAGGGAGAAGCAGGGCCTGAGCATTGCATCCCTGGGGTAGGTGCCATATAAACTGGTAGGAAGGTTAAACTGCTGGAGGACATATACGAACTACCCTGAGAGTGTGAAACTCCAGGGTGCCACCATCATAGGCAGAGTCCCAAACGTTTGTAGGCCTTTTCCTCCACTCTCACGAGGAAGATGTGCCCATCTTTTCCAGATTCTCCTAATCTGGAGAAAACTCTCCCTCTACTCTCTGTGGTACTAATAAAGAGTCACTGCAGCCAGCTACTTTGAACCTGTCTATACCCTCTCCCTTTAGGAATGAAAGGCTTAATTTTCAGAGGGAAGGTCATGACTTGAGCACACTGGTGAAACACCATTGCAACTGGGGAGAGAGAACACTACCCAGACCCAGATCTAACCCAGGTTTTTTTGTGTGTTTTTTTTTTAAGTCTTAGTCTGCAGAGGAAAGGGCCTTAGGGTCACAGAATGAGAACATTGGGGGCTATTTATCCACTTTAGCTCTGGAAAAGGAATGGGAGGTTAAGGATGCTATACCTCTGGAAGAAAGGGAAGAAACAACTGCAAAGGCCACATTCCAAAGACCCAGGCCAACTATGTATAAATTTGATCATTAGAAAATGCCTCTGTCCCACACCCCATCACCACACTAACAACCCTTCAGTAATAAAGTCACCAGAGGAATTTGAGGTCTCTGGTGGCCATTGTAACAATAAACCTCAATGAAGAGAACCAAAGCAACAGGCTACATCAATTACAATCCAACTCCCAGCCAGATTAAGATAAATTAGAACACTAAAGGCTTATTTATCTCAGTCTCTACTACTTTATACATACATAAGTTTCACCCTCAAAATACAAAGTAAGTGTAAAGGCAAGAAAAAAAAAATCACAGGCCAAAGAGACAAAGCAATCATTAGAACCAGGCCCAGATATGCTACAGTTGTTGGAAATATCAGACAGAAAATTTAAAATAACCATAATTGATATGCTAAGGCTCTAATGGAAAAGCCGAAGGACTTTTCTTCTCTTTTCCATAGAGTGCAGTGCCGTCATAGCTCACAGCAACCTCAGACTCCTGGGTTCAAGCAATTCTCTTGCCTCAGCGTCCCAGAGTGCTGGGATTACAGGTGTGAGCCACTGTGCCTGGTCCCCGGAGGACTTTTTAAGTTTTATCCTGATCCCCACCAGCAAGATCATATAGGTAATTTTAGTGCACAGCTGGAAACTCTGAGAGATTCAAGTGGTAATGCTAGATATCAAAAGCACAGTAACAAAGGCTGGGTGCAATGGCTCACATCTATAATCCTAGCACTCTGGGAGGCCGAGATGGGTAGGCTGCTTGAGCTCACGAGTTTGAGACCAGCCTGAGCAAAAGTGAGATCTCGTATCTACTAAAAATAGAAAAACTGAGGCAAGAGGATCGCTTGAGCCCAGGAGTTGGAGGTTACTGTGAGCTATGATGCCACAGCACTCTACCCTGGGTGACAGCTTGAGACTCTGTCTCAAAAAAACAACAAACAAAAAAACAGAACAAAACAAAAAAACCACAACCACAGTAAAAAAAATAAAAAATTCCTTAAATGGGCTCTGCTATAGATTTGACATAAACAAGGAAAGAACTGAAGATAGAATAAAAGAAATTATCCAGACTCAAAAGCAAGGAGGAATGTGAAAAAAATGTAGTTTTAATACAAATGTTACAGGTTTTCAGTATTAAATAAAACTCTAGACCACAGATACTTTTCACACTATGTCAAAGTTTGGTACAATAATGATGATCAAGTATAAAGAATTATAAATTAAAGATTTTACCCAATGAAGTCCTCCGGTTAGCAACAAGGTATTTAATAGGCTAGTGACCATCCAGCTGTTTATAATGATGTATTTTTATTTTATTTTATTATTTTTTTTGAGTCAGAGTCTCAAGCTGTTGCCCTGTGTAGAGTGCCATGGTATTACAGCTCATAGGAACCTCAAACTCCTGGGCTTAAGCGATTCTCCTGCCTTAGCCTCCCAAGTAGCTGGGACTACAGGCACCCGCCACAATGCCCAGCTATTTTTTGGTTGTAGTTGTCATTGTTGTTTGGCAGGCCAGGGCTGGATTTGAACCTGCCAGCTCTGTGTATGTAGCTGGCGCCCTAGCCGCTGAACTACAGGCGCCAAGCCAATGATATATTTTTAAATGTTTGTTTTAGATTAAGAGTTTTAGGAAATAAAAAAGGCCCTGAGTACAAAATAACATTTTATCTTTGATCAAAGCTTCTTTTAAATAAAATAAATAAAACATCGAAGATGAAATTCAGATCCTCTTTGATGCCCCTTTTCCTATAATACAACCACTATGATAACTTTGATATATATCTTTTTAGGCTTTTAATTTAATTCAGTTTTTCAAAACCAATCTTTTTTAGTTTAAATATTGCCTTTGTACTTCAAAAAACAAAGAACTTAAAAAATCACTCTTCTGAAATTTAGCATTAGAATCTCATCCACACCCATAGTTTCAGTTAACAGTTACACACAAATAATATCTAAATCAGTTTCTCTAATCCAGATCTACCTACCCTTTTCTGGACTCCAGACAGATACTATCTGTCTATTTGAAGTGCTTTTTAGATGTCATACATTATCTTCATCTCAAACTCAAACATCCACAATTAAATTGCCACTCTAAATCTGTCTTTCTTCAGTGTTCCCTAACCCACTGTAAAGAATCACCAGCTGTCCATTACCCAGAAATCTAGGTGTGATCTCTTGATGTTTTCTTTTCTCTTTGTGCCCTCCTTTCTCTGTTATCTAACCTCAAATCCTAAGGAGTTTTACCTCTCAAATCTGTATCTTCTCATCATCTCCAACCTACTATCATCTTGGGCCAAGTAACATCATCTCTCATCTGGCCTGAAGAACCTTCAAATATTGTATTCATGGGGCCCCATCTAATTCATTTGGATCAGCCAGAGGACTTTTCAGGTTTTCTCCTCACCCCCCCCAGTAACACTGTCATTTTAGTTTCTTGCATTGATAAGTTCTTTCCTGCTAAATTACCTTGACACATGACTTTCTCTCTCTCTCTCTTTTTTTTTTTTTAATTAATTAATTCATTTATTTATTTTTTTAATTTTTTTTTTTTTTTTAAGCAGGAACTCAACTTTATTGTGTCAAGCAGCTGCTTATATAGAGCGTGGGGAAGGGGCGGGGAAAGAAGGCAGGGGATGAGGTGCGTGACAGGGTTGGGCCAATGGCATGGTACCACGTTGGCTGTATC
>CAUYPK010100318.1:0-22419 GCA_963574355.1 Loris lydekkerianus | reverse complement strand
GGTAAGATCACTCTGTGTTCAGTCAATCTAAGACAGGGACCAAACCATTGATGTTTGTATCCCCATGACGGGTAAGACTGAAACTGCAAGAGCAGGCAACCTAAGACAGGGGCTATGTTTTTCTGCCATACAAAAAACAAAAGAGGGAATTGTTGGGCCCTGCCATGTTCCTGAGGCCTAGTGCAACTTCCCGAGCCTGACTAGAAGTAGATCCATCGAGCTACTTCTGCGAAGCAATGACTCAGCAAGGCCCGGCCTAAAACTGCCTCTACCTAGATACAGCCAATGTGGTACCATGCCACTGGCCCGACCCTGTCACTCACCTCTTCCCCCGCCTTCTTTCCCCACCCCTTCTCCACAATAAAAAAATAAATAAATAAATAAAAAAGAAAAAAAATAGTGAAAGCTTATCTTACCCAATATTAAAAATTACTTTAAAAATGCTAAATAAAAACCGGATGGTGGCTTAGAGCCTATAGCACAGTGGCTACACATGGCACTAGCCACATACACCAAGGGTGGCAGGTTCGAACCCAGCCCAGGCCAGCAAAACAATGACATGTGCAACAAAAAATAGCCAGGTGTTGTGGTGAGCACCTGTAGTCCCAGCTACTTGGGAGGCTAAGGCAAGGGAATCACTTAAGCCCAAGAGTTGGAAGTTGCTGTGAGCTGTGATGCCACAGTACTCTACCAAGGGCAACATAGTGAGACTCTGTCTCAAAAACAAACAAAAAAAAAAAATGATAGTATTGGTATAGGAATAGATATATAAATCAGTGGAAGAGAATAGAGAGTTCAGAAATAAATCCAAACATATCTAAGAACTTACTATATGAGCACAAATTCCACAAAGGTGAAATTTCCACAAATATAAATTTCAACATAGGTGGAATTTCAAGGCCTTAACAAAAGGATGGATTATTTAATATATGACACTGATGTAATTGCTAGCTTTGCAAAAGGAAGCAAAACCAGACCTTTACTTTATAACATGCAATAATAAAAGAAAAATTAGGATAATTTTATATTGTCTTAGTGTAAGAAGAGCTTCTGAATCAAATAGGTAACCCAGGAACCGTAAAGGCAAAGATAGACATATTTGGCTACAGTTTTTTTATTTTTTTGAGACAGAATCTCACTATTGTCTACCCTCGGGAGAGTGCCGTAGCATCACAGCTCACAGCAACCTCAAACTCTCGGGCTTAAGCAATTCCCTTGCCTCAGCCTCCCAATTAGCTGGGACTAGAGGCAACCACCACAATGCCTGGCTATTTTTTGGTTGTAGTTGTCATTGTTGTTTGGCAGGCCCCGGCCTGGATTCGAACCTGCCAGGTCCAATGTATGTGGCTGGTGCCCTAGCAGCTGAGCTACAGGTACCAAGCCTTGGCTACAGTTTTTAAAAGCTTAAATGTATGTAATATGTTGCATACCCCCATTAGTCACAGAAATGCAAAATAAAAAACATGGGTTTTTACCTCTCATACTTAAGGGGTGGAAACTAACAGGTAATTATATCCAAATGTTAAAGATTTGGAGAAAAACACACTCTCACATACTGTTGGTAGAAATTTTGTAATATCAAATACAATTTTGAAATGTCAAATAAATAAAATGTTAAAATTTAAAATATAACGTGCTTCTTGACCCACATTTAGATATCTATTCCACAGAAATAAAAAGCACCAATACTTAAATATAAGATCACTTAATAAGACATCTAAATGGCAAAATCATATGGAAACGAATGGAATCTCCACCAATAAAGAAATGTTGAATATAATCCCAGCACTCTGGGAGGCTGAGGTGGGTGGAATGCCTGAGCTCACAGGTTCAAGACCAGCCTGACCAAAAGCAAGACCTCGTCTCTAAAAATAGCCGGGTGTTGTGGCAGGCACCTGTAGTCCCAGTTACTTGGGAGGCTGAGGCAAAGTAGTCGCTTAAGCCCAAGTGTTTGAGGTTGCTGTAAGCTGTGATACCACGGCACTCTACCAAGGGTGAGAAAGTTTGTTTATTCATATTTATTTATATAAATAGGCTATGCAATGCAACATTACACTTATGTTAAAAGAGTGTTGAACTGGGCACAGTGGCATGCATCTATACTCCCAGCTACTGAGGCAGAGGCAGGGGGATTATTTGAACCAAGGAGCTCCAGTCCATAGGCAACATAGCAAGACTTTATCTCTTAAAAAAAAAAAGATTCAATTGCACTACATCTCCACCTCAGATCATCAGGCATTAGATTCTCATAAGGAGCATGCAACCTAGATCCCCAGCGTGTGCAGTTTACACTAGGTTTGGTGCTTCTGTAAGACTCTAATGCTGCCACTGATCTAACAGGAGGCAGAGCTCAGACAGTGATGCCTGTGATGGGGAGCAGCTGTAAATACATATGGAGCTTCCCTGGCTCCCCCTGCACTCACTTCCTGTTATGCCACCAAGTTCCTAACAGGCCATAGACTAGTACCAGTCTGCAGACTAGGGGCTGGGGACCACAGCCTCAACAAAGTCAGCAAATTACTTACAGTGGAACTGTCTGATATTATATGCCTCCTGATGTTATATAATACAAGTACACAGAATCATCTATTAACTATTTTGCCAAATATAACCAAATCTAAATCTAACAAAAACTTTAGAACTTAACTTCCAGTTTCCAGGAAACACAAGGAACAAGTTAAGGAATACCCTGAAGAAATAATCCCAGACAAATACAGAATGTGGGATATTCTGTAAGGTAACTGACCTGGTTTCATCCAAAGGTCAAGGTTAAGAGAAGAAAAAAAAAAAAAAAAAGGTGGAGAACTATGCTAAATTAAAAGAGATTAAAGAGGCAAAAATGAACTGTAATGTGTGAAATTTTATTGGATTCTGATTCTTAAAAATGTAGCTATAAAGAAATTTCAGGCACTGGCTCACTCATAGCACAGTGGTTACGGCATCAGCCACATACACTGAGGCTGGCGGTTTTGAACCTGGCCCAGGCCAGCTAAACAACAATGATGACAACTGCAACAAAAAAAAGCCGGGCATTGTGGCAGGCACCTGTAAGTCCCAGCTACTTGGGAGGCTGAGGCAAGAGAACCGCTTAAGCCCAGGAGTTTGAGGCTGTTGTGAGCTATGATGCCACGGCACTCTAACCAGGGTGACATAGTGAGACTCTGTCTCAAAAAAAAAAAAAGAGAGATTTTAGTCACAAGGGAGAAATATGAATATAAGATATAAGGGAATTGTTGATTTTTAAAAATAATCTTCCAGTATGTATGAAAAGGCAATGCATGCTATAGTATTTATGGATGAAACACCATAAAATCCAATTTACTGTCTCAAGTGATTCAGAAAACAAATACTAGATTGCACTGTATTAAATTGCTATTTTGTACATCAAAAACATTTAAATATTGGCAACTTTTTCTTGAGACAGAGTCTCACCTTGTCACCCTTGATAGAATACCTCATAGCAAGCTCAAACTCTTGGGCTCAAGTGATCCTCTTGCCTCAGTCTCCGGAGTAGCTGGGACTATAAGCACCCACCACAATACGGAGCTATTTTTCAGAGACGAGGTCTCGCTCTTGCTCAGGCTGGTCTTGAACTCCTGAGCTCAGACAATACACCTGTTTTGGCCTCCCAGAGTGCTGGGATTATAGATGGGAGCCACTGTGCCCAGCCTATATTGGGAATTTTACATGGCTAAACCTGACAAATGGTGGGAGGGAACACAAACACAGAAAAATATTAACAATGATTAAATCTAGATGAAGGTTTTATAGGTACTCATCATACTATTATTTCAACTTTTCACAATAAAAATCAAAGAAAAGATCTGCATCGATTGGCCTAAATGGATAGATAATATATTATCTAATTGTTAAAAAGCTGAGAAGCATATATATAAGAGAACAATTAAAGAGATGGAGTACAGGAACAACCTATATATTTTTATAGGTATATCCACCCATGAAGAAAACTATAAATTGTGAATTAAGCTATTAATGTTGTTTATCTGAGGATGGTGAGAATGGAAGGAGTAAGGAAAAGATTGATATTAACAGCATTTCTTTATACATCTCTGAACTGTTTTCATTTATCAAAATAAGAATTTTACTTGCATAATTTTTGAAAACCTAATTTACAATACACATACTACTTATACAAAGGAAATTTGGGGTATAGATTGTTTTTCAAATGGGGGTCTACAAACACCAATTATACAAAGGAAAATTGAGGCATAGATTGTTTTTCAAATGAGGGTCTACAAATATTCACCCAAGATTTTTTTTTTTTTTTTTTTTGAGACAGAGTCTCACTTTGTCACCCTTGGTAGAGTGCTGTGGCATCATAGCTCACAGCAACCTCATACTCTTAGGCTTAAGCAATTCTCTAGCCTCAGCCTCCTGAGTAGTTGGGACTACAAGCATCTGCCACAATGCCTGGCTATTTTTAGAGACTGGGTCTCTCTTGTTCAGGCTGGTCTTGAACCTGTCAGCTTAGGCAATTCGTCCACCTCAACCTCCCAAGTGCTGGGATTATGGGCGTTAGCCACTATACCCGGCTCCCCCAAGATTTTTCAACCCTATATATTTTCATTTAGATCATGGGTCAGCCAACACTGTCTTATAGTGAAATCCCATGCTCTACCTGCTTTTGTAACTAAAGTTTTACCTAAACATAGCCAAGACCATTCAATTAAGTATTGTCTATGGCCAGCTTCACAACACAATGGCAGAGTTGAATATTGTGTGAGACCATACGGCCCTCAATGCTTAAAGTATTTACTATCAGGTCCTGTCCTTTAGAGAAAAAGTTTGGGGCTTTGCGGCGGCTCATACCTGTAATCTTAAAACTCTGAGAGGCCTAGGCAAGCAAATTGGTTGAACACCAGTGTTCAAAACTAGCCTGAGCAAGAGCGAGACTCTGTCTCTACTAAAAATAGAAAAACTAGCCAGGTGTTGTGGTGCACTTGGGTAGTCCCAGCTACTCAGAAGGCTGAGGCAGGAGAATCATTTGAACCCAAGAGTTTGAGGTAGACTTACACCACAGCACTTTACCCAGGGTGACAGGCAAGACTTTGTCTCAAAAAAAAAGAAGGGCGGTGCCTGTGGCTCAAAGGAGTAGGGTGCCAGCCCCATATGCCAGAGGTGGCAGGTTAAAGCCCAGCCCCGGCCAAAAACCGAAAAAAAAAAAAACAAACAAAAAAAAAAACAGAAAATTTGCTGATTCCTGATTTAGATGATCATCTTAATGGATGTTTTGGATCACCTGGACAGTTTGCCTTATTATAATGGAAGGCTATTGTCCTATCTTAGTGTTCTAGTTTTTAGATGGATTAGTGATCACTTTGGCCAGAGTAAAATGGCTTAGATCATGGTGACTAAATGAAAAGAAAATATGGATAGGCTTAAAAAATAGTACCAGAAAAAAACATCATCCTTTACTCTAAATTAGTATTATTAATTTAAATGTTACAGGGTGTACATTTGCTAGTGTTTCCTATATGCTGCTGTATTTGGCTTTATACTTCTATAAGAGCTGTAAGCAGAAGGAGTCGACCAGGCACAGTGGATCATGCCTGTAATCCTAGCACTTTGAGAGGCTGAAGCAGGAGGACTGCTTGAGGCTGGGAGTTTGAGATCAGTCTGGGCAACATAGCAAGATACTGTCTCTACCGAACATTAAGAACTTAGCCAGAAGTCTGAGGTTGCAGTAAGCTACAACATTGCCACCACATTCCAGCCCAGGCAACAAAGTGAGATAATTCCAAAAAAGAGAAAAAAAGAAAGAGTTATAACTAATCTTATGTTAGCACATAATAAAAATAATTTATGTCAGGCCAGGCACGGTGGCTCAAACCTATAATCCTAGCACTTTGGGAGGCCCAGGGCGGACTGCTTGAGGTCAGTAGTTTTGACACTAGCCTGAGCAAGAGCGAGACCCTGTTTTCACAAAATAGAAAAATGACATGGGTTTGGTGGTACACACCTGTAGTCTCAGCTACTCAGGAGGCTGAGAGGCAGGAAGATTGCCTAAGCCCAGAAGTTTTAGGCTGAAGTGAGCTATAATGACACTACTACACTCTAGCCTAGGTGAAAGTGTGAGAGACCCTGTTTCAAAAAATAATAATAATGATTTACATCAAAACTAGAGTCCAAGAAGAACTTTTTTCTTTTAAAAGGGCCTGAATATGTATGTTGAAAACTTCCATTAAAAAGTATAGAATTAATTAATGAAAGGATCTGTAATTTACTCACTTTTGAAAAACATTCTCTTTTAATGTTGAAATAAGAGCTAAGAAAACTAAAGTTTTAAAACTGTCTAGGTCTAGTCACACAAGTTTAAGTATTGACCTCAACTTGCCATATCTGTTATATATTTAAATAATATACTGTAGTATATAAAAGGATTTCCTTCTTTGGATTTCTGTTTCTCTTTTTAATATGAGAGTCAAAACTGCCTCTGAAGGTTTACCCTATCTTTCTCTCTAATTCAGGAAGTGGACTATTCTAAAATATTTCCAAACTCCTGCCCATATTTTGAATGTATGAGCAAAAAAAAAATTTTTTACCTTCACACATAAGCCAAACACAAGTTCCTAAACTTGACACCAACACACACATATGCGTTCAGCTTCTAATGGAGATAAAGTTGATTTTTCTCTCAAAACAAACAAAGAATGAGGACTATTTTAAGGCTATCCCATTTGGGCATATTTCAAATATTTCTGAAATGAGCACTGGCAAAAATTAACTTCCAAAATAACCTTGTAACACACATCCTGCAAAATGCAGCCAAGCTCCATTGGCTCTGCCTTTCAGCATGCTTCTCCACCTGAGAATCCAGAGTGATGCGAGAGCAAGATGCATGTCTGCAAGGAAGATGATGCAATAATCATGTGTCTACAATTCCATTATGGCATAATTAGTCTTAATTACACATTAAATTCTGTCTGAATTAAAAGACTCACATAGCTTGAATCTTGTTTGTGTTGCCTATAATTTTATCATGTTATTTTGAGAACTGTAAAATAATAAACCTTCTAAGGCAAAATGGTGACTTTGGGGACCCTGTTTTTAGGGGCTCTTACAGCTCAACTGTGGTCAGCCCTGCCCATTTTTTTCCATTTGCTAAGAACCAGATGGGAGCATTTTGCATCCCTATCTCCCATTCCTAGGCTCAGAGGGAGGCAGTCAGCACATGGGAAGGGGAGTGCTGATTATATTTCCAGTCACCTGACACAAGAGGCATCACCCTTACCTCTCCTTGTGTTTGTTCTCTATAGTGGTTTGTTTTTGTTTTGTTTTGTTTTGTTTTTTGAGATAGAGTCTCACTTGATCACCCTCAGTAGACTGCTGTGGCGTCACAGCTCACAGCAATCTCAAACTCGGGCTCAAGCGATCCCCTTGCTTCAGCCTCCCGAGTAGCTGGGACTATAGGCGCCCATCACGACACCCAGCTATTTTCAGAGACGGGGTCTCACTCTGGCTCAGGCTGGTCTCCAACCCATGAGCTCAGGCAATCCACCTGCCTCAGCCTCCCAGAGTGCTAGGATTACAGGCATGAACCACCACGCCCAGCCCTCTATACTGTTTTGAAGGCAAAGTAGAGACGTGGCATTTGCCTCCTCTTCTGTGAGAATTTCAGGGGTTCTCTTTCAATCTTCCCTCTCATGCTTATGCAGGCACATACTACCTTTTTTGGAGCTTCTCCAGACCCACCCAGCAACTTCTACAAGAGCAAAAGATCTTCTTAGAACAGTGGTTCTCAACCTTCCTAATGCCACAATGTATTTTCATTGTTACGAAGGGGTCGGTTGCAACCCACAGGTTGAGAACCACTGTCTTACAAGGTGGAAAGCTTGCACCTGTGGCACCTTTATTATGGTACAACACAGGCACAGCCTGTGAAGCCAGTATCATGAGATTCTTTTTCTATTTGTATCTATTGAGCCATGGTACAAATGAAGACTTTTTAAAAATTTCCATGGAGATATGAATTCCAAAGTCCTACATCTTCCCAAAGGGGAAAAATGTCTGAACTATGAGGAAAAACTTGGTCTCAAAAAACATGAAAATAAGTAGTGATTTATACATTTAAACAGGGCATATTTTGACTGAGAAGGACAAACTTACTGCTTTGGGGGAACTCTGCACCCAAAGTAGAAGCTGCCAAAGGCACTATGCTCTGTGTTATACTGAAAATTCTCAGCTGAGTAACTGGAACAAAAGTGGCAAGGAATTATGGGAGGATTCCCTGAGAAGAGAAGATGACACTGAACACTTACAATGCAGATGACGATGAACCATTATGTTGGCTAGAAAACAGGAGCCATGGAATCTTTAACCACTCCATGAAGCCCAGAGGCACACCTGCATCATTCCTAGAGAATACAGTGAAGTGAAACATCTCTGCATGCAGGGACCCTCAAAATCCCAAAGAAACGTTTGAACTTAGCCTCTCTCTTCTTGGTTTTCCTGCATTTTCCAGGGAGACTACTAAATCATTAACTGTGCCTTTATCAGAGATATACCATGTTCATAGATTAAAGCACTCGAGATTGTGAAGATGTCAATTTTCCTCAAGAGAGCCCAGAAACAAACCTGTACATATACTGTCACTTGATATATGAAAAAGTAGGGAGCTCCTGGAATACTGCTAATATTGTATATTGCTTCTTGATCTGGGTGCTGGTTACATCAGTGTTGAGTTTGTGAAATTTTAACAAGCTTTACATTTAAAATACATGTACTTTTCTGTTTGTATATTATATTTCAATTAAAAGTTTGTTTCCAATCCCCTAAGAGTTAGGGTGGCATTTTTTAAAGATCAAACTGTTGAGCAGCACCTGTGACTCAAAGTAGTAGGGCACCAGCCCCATATACCAGAGGTGGCAGGTTCAAACCTGGCTCCGGGCAACAACTTCAAAAAATAAAATAAAATAAAATAAAGATCAAACTGTTATTGTTCAAAGTAGAAAAATAAAAGAAAAAAATCCCAAGTTTGGATAAATTCAATGGTGATTTGGCTCTTAATTTCTCATTTGCCCCTTTTAAATATCTAGATACTATTTGTTTTTCTCCACTCTTGCTATATATTCTGGGGTCCTTTTTTGAGCTGATTATCTGCCCATTCTTTTTCCTACCAGTATACTTTAAGGCATTTGAAAAACTATTCATTTTCTACAATGCAATTAAATTTAGTGCCCTAGGATCTTTTGCTCCAGTCACCTGTATCAAGTGTCTTTGTTCACAGAAAACAATTAGAACAACTGCACTAAAGGAAAGATATAACTTAATAAGTGTTAAAAAGTCTCACCTTAAATATTTCCTCTTTGCCTATTGAGAAACTCTTACCATTTTCACACGGAGCACACACTTCTTCCAAAAGGCCATTGAGACTAACCTATTACATTTTCTGTAGTAAACTTACTTATCTTTAGCTGAATGCTTTCACAAATAACAAATAATTAGGTTTTGCAGGGCACCTTGTAAGCAAGAAATGATCATTTATTACTTAGCTCTGTTTGGAAATCTGTAACCCAAGACTCACTGAAGTCAATAAATAGTGGAAAAAAAGGGTGTTCTGGCATGAAAACTGTTTATATGTTATACTGGATTTGTGCTCATTTTCCATGAAACTTATTGAAGGGACTTGGAAATTTGATTGTTTTCTATTTCTGAAATTCTATTTACCAGGAGAATCATCCCCAAACAGCGAGATGCACGGCTGTACATATCATATGTGCCTCTGTAAAATGAGGGGCACAGACAATGGCAACACAAAGATATATTAAAAAATACATAATGTAACTTGTCTTAATATACTTTTCTGAGTCTAAAAATATGCCAGACCAAAAGAAACATATTTACATAAAAAGCAGACAAGGTCAAATAACAAAGAAAGCCCTTAATTAGTTGTAATCAACTTTAATTTGCATACCGTATATAATTCCTAAATGATTGTTAATAATAACTTTATATAATGGACTTCCAATTTTCATGAAAATGGCACATTTTGATAAGCAGACACAAAACCCTAGTACTAATAAGGTTTAATTTGCATACATTAGACTGATTATCCAAACAAAAGGATTACAGTATTACTCCTCCATACCTTTATGTCCTTATTATGCACATTTATTAACTTCACAAAAGCTAGCTGTTAGTGACAAACAATAGCCATGGTTGAAAGAGAAATCTACAGAATGAATAAGGTACATTTTAATGCTAAGGAGCAAAGTTTATACATCATAAATGCTGGATTTAACTGTTTGTTAGCTAAAGGGACTATAATTCCACAAAGGGTGCTTTATCCTCTACATTAACCAATTTTTGTGACCTGGTAAAAAAACAAGCCCTAACATACTTCATCACTCCAATTGCACAATGAACTTACCTCGAGCTAAGAAGCCCCAACACTTTCATATACTGAGAATTCACGAGCAGTCACAGAATTAAGCTTTAAATGTGTACTTCTAGAGTGCAATGTTAATATATTTCAACAGGCTTAAGTTTTCAGCCAAGTAAATAATAATATAGGTGGCATTAGTATTGATATCAGTTCCTAATGGTATCATTTATACCCTGCAATTAAAGTTTAAGCACTAAATAAAGCATTATTAGGAGATCTGGGTTGGCTTTTCTTATATTTGAACACAAATGAAGCTCATGAGTGTTTGGATAAGAGCCAAAAAACTTGAAACTTAACCACAAGCTACTTCCGGGGTTTCCCCTCTGTGTTTTTGCCACTTGGCAAGATACAGAATAAGAACACTAGGAAATGATTCCCAAAGAAGGCAAGAGGAAATTGGAAGCCCCAGGAACTGAAGTGAACACCACTGTAGTTAACTCTGAACCATCCACACGTAACATTAGAGATAAGAGCTATCTGCTAGGAATTTGCACATTTGACTATCCAGGAGGATTCTTGCTAGTACTGTGCTGAATATTCTATGCATAAAATAAAAGAAAGACAACTTTGCTGAAGGACAAAAGGCTTTAAACCTTCCTGTGTTTTCCATGAACTGTTGCTCCCTTCTCAGAGCTCCAAAGCACTACCAAGGGCTAGATGAGGGAAGGGGATGTATTTTCACTGACAACCCTGTATTGCGCAGGATTCTCCAACTTTCCTTCTTGCATTTACAGAACGTAGAAAATACCTGATTCAAATGACTTATTCAATGCCCACTTGTCAAACATCTAGACACTGCAAGAAATGTTGGCTCAGAGAACTCCTTCTCCACTCCCCACCTCCATATGTAGTATCCCCACTGTAAATTCTTCATCTGGATTTGATTGAGTGGGTGTCTGATGTGAAATGTCTTTAAACCAACTGAAGACTAGAAGTCTAATTGAAAATTATATGCTCTTCAAAGTGAGCAAAGGAGTTCTAAAGAAATTTGTTTTTCCCAGTATAAACTTAAGAGACTTGAGATTGATTTCAAATTGGACGTGGAGCAATATATTTCTGCACATTCCTCATGGTTAGAGTCATCGTGAAGGACACATAAAATAACAAAATGCTACCGACTTTGAATAAGCCCATTATCATGACCCCAAATGAGGGGTCAAAATACCACAATAAAGCCAGAATTCATTGTTTTCATCAATTCAATTACTAAGCTGACATAACATGGTGATAGTGACTCTTCTGTAATATTTTGCCAACCCCCAAAGTCAATATCTGAAGGTGTCCAAGATGTTTCCACTGACTTTAGCAGGGTCACTTACACACAGAAGAACACAGAATCTGGGTCCAGAAAATAAATACTATACTATAAATAAAAACGATACAGTTGATCCAAAGACAATATTTAAATGGCAACTTTCTTTTGACAAACTCGAAGGCTTACCATGTTAATCATTTTATTATATCCTCAACTATCTCTCTTTATAGATGAATTTTCAAAATGGGAAACTAGAGCCCAGCCTGGTTAGGGGCATACTCTTTTAGCCAGGGACAGAGCTGGAAGTAGCACAAATTTTTATCCTCTCACTCAGACAGCTGTTCTTCTTGGGGCTCCACCCTGGCCCACTGAGGGGAGCCTGCACCTCTGAACAGCACAAAAACAGAACACAACAACACATGACAGGAAAGGCAGTCTGGGAGCAGGAAGGTAATTAAGGCCATTAGCATTTCCTTTGCTCAGAATGATAGCACACACTCCCGAAGAAATGCATTCACACTCCTAATTCTCTCTCTTCTCTCCGCGCATTGTGGAAGAGAAATAAAGATCCCTTTGTCAATTCACATGTGCTGCTTTTCACGTGTTATGCGGCAGACCGGAGAGCACTTCAGATTATGCGGAGAACAAAGGCCAGCTTGCGTACTTACCTGATTACCGAGGAATGTCCATGTGTGGCAGCCTCTTCTAACTGTACATCGGCTGGCACTGCGATTCAATCTCATTCCAGCAAAACTTCTAGCAGAGGTACAAAACCCACCTCAAGCTTGAGAAGATTAAAAAAAAAAAAAAAAAAAAAAAGGAAAACATATTTAAATTATTGTCCTATTGTTAATCTCACCTTCCAATCCCCAAACCATTCTGACCTAAAAGGGCTAGCTAGAGCTGTAGCCAGGCTCCAGATGAATCATTTGAAACATTCAAATTCTGTGCATACCATTGAATCTCATCTACTTGCATGAGAGTATAAATGCATCGTACATTAGTTTGCCTGGGATATGACACTACTAAACCTACCATCTTTTATGTACTAATTCCATTAGTCACTATTTTCATTTCCTTTCAGTGAAGATTTGTCCAATCTTCTTTTTACCCACCACGGTTTTCTTCTCAAAGAGTGAAAACCCAAATTACTTCATTACTGTTAAGAACATTAAGCCAAAGCAAGCCCATCTGATGGAGGGAGCTGGAGACAGTAAGTTTTGTGCTTATTATTTTTTCTCTCACTTGGCCCAGGATTCCTATTTGTGAACCTGAGATGTCATTATAACATATACAAGAGAATCAGTTTTTAAGGGGGAAAAATCATTTTGTTTGCACAGATCTTGTGTCACCAAGACATCTGACAAAACAAGTATATAGCCATTGACATTTCATCTGTGTCTGGGGTGATCACATATCCCACTTTACCCAGGATCGTCCTGTGTTTTGCCGACTGTCATGAAGTAACTATTAAAAGCGCCCCTTTTCCCACTCAAAAGTGTTGTGATTTAGACAACAAATTATAGTCCATTGACGCTGTTTGCCATCATTAGCATATGTACGCAAGTATTGGAGCATATCATTTACGGATGTCTGGGTTGAGGGTCCTTCTGAAATTCTAGAACATCAGTTCAACTTCATATTGATATACTATATTGATATTTTATACCAGCTTTTCATATTGATACTTTATGCTGATATTTAATATTGATATTTTAACATTTTTAAATTGCTTTCAGGTACTTATCTGTTTCTTCCTTCATACAAGCCCACACTATATGAGTAAGGATGTTAGCATCCTACTAACAGCTAAGACAAAAATCATTGATTTGTCTCAAACCATACCATCACACTTCCTTCCTCCTTATTCTAGAACTGTTCTAGTAAACCATGATAGAAGCCTATAGAATAGTACCCCATAAACATGTAAAACTATTGTGTGTCAATTAGAAAATAAAAATGTCAAAAAAGAAGCCTATTAGATTAAGTTTTAACTCAAGCTTACTTCTCTAGCAAAAGGAAGACTTTGAAATAAATCCTAAAGCTTTTTGTGGCCTGACAATAACCCTTTCTTAAGAGTTGAAGTTCCTATCTCTCTAGATAAAAATCACAGCCCGAGACTAAAATAAGACTTCTTCAATTATAAAGTTGGGGGCTTGGACAATGGCAAGGGACTCATAGCGGTGTTTCTAAGTCTTTATATGTGAATTCAGGCAAGTCGTTTTAGGTTTTAAAGCTCTGTCTTATTGTCTAAAGGGAAATTCCCTTGCTTAAAATTCTTCACATTTTCCAGCACATTTTCCACTATGGGATTTCCTAAAATGGTACCTCCATAGTATTCTCCTTAGATCCAACCTAGAGACATCACGACCTGGGACACCAGAGAGCAAGGAAGATGGAAGGTGCTCTCGCCTTAGCTTTCAGGACACCATGCTGTCCTGGTTCTACCTGTCTGGCCACCCCACATCCTTCTCTACCAGACTTTCAAATTGCTTCATCCAACCAGATTGCTCACAGCTTTGTCCTTCTCACCATTGCTTGTCTTTTCACCATTCAGCAGAGGCTAGCAGCTGACAGCGGGCAGCCCACTTCTAATATGTTTGTGTTTTATTTGGCCTAATTTTTTTAAATTGAGCCAATATCTAAACCTAAGAAATTCTGTGGTAAGATCCAGATTCCTGGCTTCAGTTAAAAATCCATGCAATTCCCACATAATACACAATTGGAGTAGACGGTCCCAACCATTGAAGAAAGTATGCACCTGGCCTGCATCCTCTCATGTTACCTGCCTGGCCCCTCTTAGGCACTAGAGTTTACAATCTCTCTTCTACATACCTACCATAGCTTCAGGGACCATCTCTCTGCACACTAGAAAGATTTATGTGCACATTTTCTGAAATCCCACACTCTCATGTGTTCTCTAAGGTCCAGATCACCACACACCACATGTCCTCTGAGAGGATGGGCCATATATTCCACTGCCTAATCAACATCTTCATTTAGATGATAAAAACAAGCATACCTCATATTCAGCATCCCAAACCTGACCACCAGTGTGGTTTATCTCAGAAAATAAAACATCCATTGCAAGCTAGACATTTGAGAATTATATCAGATATCTCCTTATCCTTCAACCTCTATATCCAATAACTACCAAGTTCCATTGATTGACCTCCAAGCATCTTTCCAATGCTCCCATCTTCACTTTCCTATACAATGCAGGGGCTTCCTAACAGGTTTCTCCATATGTATACTTGCATCCTTCCAACCCATTCCCTTGCTTAAAATTCTTCAATGGCTTCTCATTATTGTGAATTCTGTATGAGCTGACCCCAGATTCTCCTTCCTGGATCTCCTTCTCTATAGCCTTGCTAGCTTAATCTCTGTTCTGTAAAAATACAGCAAGCACCCTTTCCTCCTACAAGGCCCTCAGCAGTTCTCAACCTGTGGGTTGCGACCCCTTTGTAACAATGAAAATATATCGCGGCATCAGGAAGGTTGAGAACCACTGCCTCAGACAAACTCTGCTTTCTAACGCGGGCTTTTTCAACCTTTTTTATCTCATAGCACACTTGAACCTATAGTTAAACTTCCACAGCACACTTAAATTATGTTGATACAAAAAAAAAAAAAAAAGAGTAAAAAAAAAAAAAAGAATATACTTACTGAGCTTAGAACATTAGAAAATTTAATTAACGTTCTTTAAAATTTTTCACAGCACACCAGATGCAAATCAATGCTCTAACACCAGCTGTCACTCCATAGTCGACCAACTCAGTCCTTCCCAAACTGTTTCAGTATGATAGTAGAGAAGTATGATGTTTATAGCACATGCCGGGGGAATACATAAGACCACCTACAGCTAGAGATGACCATTCTGGAGTTCTGTCCCAGTCCCCTGACTGCCCCTGAGAGCTGAGGAGAGCAAGTTCTCAGTTGACTTATAACCCACCTTCAGCAGTGTGCCCCGATGCCTGTTGGGAGATAGAACCCTGATTAGTCATTCTCAAAGTGTGCTCCTTGAACAGCAGCATCGGCATCACCTGGGAACTTGTTAGAAGTACCTGATAAGCCCCACCTCAGATCTACTAAATGAGAAACTCCTGAGTGGGGCCCAGCCATCAGTGTTTTACAAGTGCTCCAGGTGATGCACACTCAGAATTACTGGTCTAAATAACATTGTAGATAACGCCTGCTCATTACTCAGATCTCTTACTTCACCAAGGAAGCCTTCCCTGACCCCCAATAGGTCAGATCCCCCTGCTGTTAATTTTCACAGCACAAAGTACTTCTCTATCATAATACATACCCCATGTATTACTAGTTAAATATTTGTGTAGTCATTTCATGTCTCCACAACACACTGTAATGTACATGAAGCTAAAGACCCATTTTGTCTTGTTTACTTTGATCCACGGTGTATGGAGCAAGGAGGAAGATGGGAGAGAGACTTTAACAAGAATAAGGAAACAGTCTTTCCTCTTGAAAAGCCCTTGAGGCTTTTAAAAAATATATTGGATATGCTCTCTGCCTAGACAACTGGCAGCCTGGGTCCAAGATCTTATTTTAGGTTGAATGCACAGAAAGTGCGGCTCAAAGGAGATACTCACCAAAGCTGAAGTCACCAACCAAGGCCACTGGCCAAGGTTCAGCTGTGTGATACCAAACATCCGAACTTCACATCCAACCAGGAGCCTCAAGACTTAAAATGGGTTTCAGAGAACTCAGCCAGTCCAACAAGCCTCGTTGTTAAGATCCACAACACCAACTGCTATGAGAGATTAAGCCTAAACTCAGTAACTTAACTACAAAAAATCTATCTTTAGCTTATGTCCCTTGTCCAATGAAGCAGGTAAGGTTTGGTGTTCAACTATCAGTCTCCAGCTTGTGGTGAAAGTGAGAGCCAGCTCGGCTACCAGCCTTCTAGTGGTGCACCAAGCACCCTTCTGCTTCTCTGCTGGAGAACTTGATCCCAGGCCCTGCCACCCAAGGGCTAGCCTGAAATCCACCTATTTGGCTACTCACCGCTTTCCAAGTGAAGAACTGAATTGGAGGTCATCCCAGCCACCAGCCAGAAATCCACAGATTTGTTGTGTGTTCTTAAGGTCTTTAAACTAGGCTCCGCGCCTGTAGCTCAGCAGCTAGGGCACCAGCCACATACACCAAAGCTGGCGGGTTTGAATCCAGCCCAGGCCTGCCAAACAACAATGGCAACTACAACCATAAAATAGCTGGGGGCTGTGGCAGGCGCCGTGGTAGGCACTACTGGGGAGGCTGAGGCAAGAAAATCACTTAAGCCCAAGAGTTGGAGGTTGCTGTGATCTGTGACGCCACAGCACTCTTCCTAGGGCGACATAGTGAGACTCTGTCTCAAAAAAAAAAAAAAAAAGTCTTTGCCCTACAGCAGACAAGAGAACTAAAAACCACACTTTGAGGAAGCAGGAGCCCTCCTCAACAGGAGGACCCATCCTGTCCTCATGTTGGTGTCCCAAGGGTCTTCTTGTGAGAAATCTGGCTATTTTCTAGGGTTCTGTGGGTCATTTCAACGTCTCTTCCCTGGCTCAGCGCCAGTGACACAATGGTTACGGCGCCGGCCACATACACCGAGGCTGGCGGGTTCGAACCCGGCCCGGCAGCTAAACAACAATGACAACTGCAACAAAAAATACCCAGGCGTTGTGGCGGGCACCTATAGTCCCAGCTACTTGGGAGGCTGAGGCAAGAAAATCACTTAAGCCCAAGAGTTGGAGGTTGCTGTGAGCTGTGACGTAACATCACTCTACCGAGGGCGACATTGTGGGACTCTCTCAAAAAAAAAAACTGAAAAGAAAAACCTCTTCCCTTGCCTTCATGCTGGGAAATAGCAGGTCAACTGGCCATCAGTAAGCCACTTACTGTGGAAATGGGAGCATTTTGGGCCTCCACATGGGCCTCACTAGCAGCAGAGCTGAGGGCCCTTCTGGTCCAGAGCGGCAGGTATACTGTGGAAGTGCGAGCTCTCTCGGCCACCGTCCTTCTCTCCGAACTCGCATGTTGAGGACCTTCCTGCTTACGCATTGATTGCCAGCCGGCGGGATAATTGAATTGGAAGCCCTTCCAGGCACCGGCTATCCTGAAATCCACCTGCTGGTGGATCTTTCAGGGCCCCAGCCTGTGGTGTACAAAGGACTTAAAAGACCTGCCCACAGGTCTCAGAGTACTGCGTAAAATAGATGCCTTTTGGCAACTGTCTTTCCCACGTGCCAGTGTCCCAGAGAGATTTCCCATCCCCAACTTGACTCCTCACAAGGGTTCCACAAGTCAAGTTGCCCCCTCAACTCTGCGCTCCCCGATCTTGCCTCTGCGCTTTCTCCACTCCAAGGGCTATCCAGAAATTCTCTTGCCGTCACACTGTATTAATGAGGACCCTTTTGTCCTCTTACAGCCTTTCGCGTGCTGGGAAGCAAAGTTCCCTTCTGGCCACAGGATACACACCCTCTGGGAAAGTGAGAACCTCTTCAGTCACCATCCTGTACAATGGTGCTTGAGGGCTCCTCTGGACACCTGCTTGTCCCCACAACAGGATTCCACCAGTCCTCTAATCTCCCAGCATGCCCTTGTGCTGTATTAAGCCACAGCCCATTTGGCCAGTGTGCTTCTAGAGTGCTGGGGCTAAGACGGGCCTTTAGTTCACCTGGCTGCTTATGAGCTGGGGAACCGGACTGAAGATACTTAAAGCCACCAGCCTGCCAGTAAACTAATGCTCTCAGAACCCTTTTTAGCCACTAACCTGCCCAGGTGCTATATATCTGTCAGTCTTTCTACACTGCCATCTGCGTTTGGTTGAGAAACTAAAGGCCACATCTCAGGTGGCCTGAGTGAGGGATGTGGAAGCAAGAGCCCCTTTAGGCTCTTCTTCACCATTATTTTCTTGGGACAGTATCCTGTGGCCCTCTCTTCACCAATCTGTCCACTCTCTATGGTTCTAGGAGTCATTTCATTCCCCCAACTTGCCAGCATGCCAGGGAATAGAAGGCCATTTGTCATAAACATTCCCACAAGCTATTGAGCAGAGAGCTCTTTCAGCCACCATCCCTCCAGTGTACTGGTGCCCTGGGGACTCTTTTGGCCACTGATTGCCCTTGAACTAGCACCATGGGGTTTTTCCAGGCACTAGCTTGCCCATATGCCACAGTTCCCTTTGTCCTTCAGTCCCCCACCTATATGTGTCCTGGAGAACTGAAATGCCTCCCAGCTGTCAGCCAGCCCTCATGCTGTGGAATGGAGAACTCTTACAGCCACCATCAGTCCCTTGCACTGATGGCCTGGGGGGGCCGTCCAGATAGCTTTTGCATCAAGGTTCCAATGGTCCTACTGGTGCTCAACATGCCATCAAGTCATGCTCAGCAGTTTCTTTCAGCTGGCATCCAGCCAACATACTGGGGCCATGGGAGAGTGGGGATCCTCGAGGCACTACCCTGGCTATTTTCTATGGAATCTAGAGTCCTAGTGACAACCATCCTTCCTCATCCCTCATGCTGTTTCTCTAAGACCCTTTCAGCCACCATCAGTCCATAGTCAGTCCCTTGTGCTAATGATCCGAGGGAATCTTCTGGCCATTAGCTATCCCACATACTAGGGTCCTGGGGATCCTTTTGACGACCACACTGTGCTGAATGACCAAGGCTCCTTGTAGTGCAAAAGCAGCTATAGACCATGTAAACAAATGGGCATGGTTGGATTGGCTTCATGATTTCCACCCAGTTATCTATAGTACATGTGAAATGCTTTTGGTCATGGAGATATAAGAAGGAGCGATGTATGAAAGTCCTAAACCATGCCCAAAGTGGGAAGGGAGATGGCCTCTCCTGCCCTCTCCCCTGTTCCATGGCTAGAATGTAGACATGAGCTATCTTGGGTCATACAGATGAAGGCAACACCCTAGGGAAAAAAAAGAGCAGCAAGATAGGAGTCTGAAATCTCTCTGTCTGTGGTAGAGCCAGTATATCAGCTCTAACTTCTATATTAAAGTGAAATAAGCATCCAACTTGCTTAAATAAGTGTTGTCACTGAGTCGCATTCAGTCCAATCTATATCCAGATGAATACACCTGATTTCACCAAAAATTTATTGTGGAGTTAGTTCTATTCAACTTCTCAATGACAAAAACCATAGGGAGGATTAGCCAGGCCTTGTGGCATGTGCCTATAGTCCCAGCTACTTGGGAGGCTGAGGCAGGAGAATCACTTAAGCCCAGGAGTTTGAGGTTGCTGTGAACCATGCTGATGCCACTGCACTCTACCTGAGGTGACAAAGGGAGACAAACAAAACAAAACCAAAGTCAAGAACCCAAACACAAAAGTGAGAATGAGAACCAGCTCTTGAATATTTTGAGTTCTCTCCATCTCCTGCACTACAATCTTCTCTCTTTTAGATCACCGCCACTGGGCAGCTCACAACCTTCAACAGCTTTCCAATGTTTTTAAAACGTAGACCAGACTCACAAACACAACCTCCTGGTTCTCCTATCTGCCACCCTCTGCACCCCATGCACACCACACTGGCCTCATTCTCCCCAGTCTAGCCAAATCATCTTCCTGTCCTTCATACTTTGTCCATGCTCTCTCCTGCCACAGGACCTCTGGATGTGCTGTCATCTCTGCTTGGAGTGGTATTCTTCTCTATCCTCATCACTGAGTTAACCCCAGCCTGCCTTTCAGATCTCAGCTCAAATGTCACTTCCTGACCCTGATCTCCTTGCTTAAGTAAATGTCATACTGTGAGCTCTCCTGGCACCATGAGCCTGTCTGTCAAAGTCTTGTCACAGTTTCCATTTGCTTTGTGATGATTTCATTAGCTGTAAGCTAATCATGGTTAGGCTCCATGTCTGATTTTGCTCACCATTGTACCCTGATGCAGGGTTCCCATAAAGAAAGAAAATGAATTATCGTACATAAGCCTCTACTGCAAAGGCAAGGAGAGGTCTTATCCTATGTCACTTAGGATTGAGTTCAGTTTCATAGACTAGAAAACAAACATAAAAAGACAATGACTTAAAGCAGAAAAGTGGTTTATTTCAGTTTCATATAAAAAATGTGAGTAAATAGGAGGTTCAGAGCTGAAGTATGATAGCTCTATAAGGTCTCCAGGGATCCAGATAACTTCCAGCCAGCCACTCTGCCATCCCTAGAATGTGGTTCTTATTTTCCTGGTTCAATATGAGTGTCAGAGCTCCAGCCATCACTTTTGCTCCAGGCAGCAAATTTGAGGAATGGAGAAAAGGGTAGGCCTGCCTTCTCTCTTTTAAGGTGACTTGCTCAAAATACCAAACAAAACATGCTTTTATCTACAATTAAGTTAAATTGGTCACTTCTTCCTAAAAGGAAGGCAAAGAAATGTAGTCCTTCAACTGCACTACTACATACCAGGTAAAAATTAGGGTTTGGCTACTAAAGGATATAGGGAGTGTTTTGGTTATCTACTTGCCACCCAATAAAGCACTAAAACCAAGTGGCTTAAAATAACAGCAAATAAAAATAAATGAATAGGGCGGCGCCTGTGGCTCAAAGGTATAGGGCACCAACCCCATATGCCGGAGTGGTGGGTTCAAACCCAGCCCCAGCCAAAAACTGCAAAATAAATAAATAAATAGAAATCACCATTTTATTATCTCTCCAGGGTCTGCAGCCTGAGTGGGCTCAGCTGAGCTGCCCTTCCTTTGATCTCACCAGGGTCTCAGGCATTAGTGATCAACTAAGATGCTGGGATGCTTGGGCCTGACTCATTATGGTCTCACCGCCTCTCCTCTCTAGGTGTTCTCTGCACATGACCTCTTTCCAAGTGAGTGTCCAGAAACACAATGCAGAATCTTCCAGGTCTTCTCAACGCTTAGGCACAGTGTCCCTTCACCACCTTCGATAGAAGCCAGCCCCGGCCAAAACTGCAAAAAGAAAAAAAAATGTGGGCTATCGACTAATCGAAGCATTCACAGAGCCAGTGTAAATTCAAGGGAAGGAGAAATAAACTTCACTTCTATATGAGGGGAGTAACACAGCATTAGCAGTCCTCTTTAACCCACCACCAGAAGAATTCATGTGACAATTGGCCGATTGTATTTCCTCTTTGAATCATTTGTTCTCAGGAAGATAACAGGCAATTAGCAGTCTCCCTCTCATATCCCTTCAAGACAAACCATCTAAAAAACTAAAAGGACCACTGGTCTACAAAACTCATGAAAAGAAACACCAGCCGTTATGCTTAGAATCTGAAGGAAATCAAAGTAACACTAATGCTACTGCCATAGTAATTCTCATGCCAGGTCTTCATAAAACCCTAGCAAACTTTGAAGGCATACCACCCATGGGTAAAATAATCTGCACAATATTAACAAGCAACAGGGAACAAATGATTCAAAGAGGAAATATAATTGGCCAACTGTCACATGAAAAAATGCTTGACCTCACTAATAATGGAAGAAATGATTTTAAAACTACTAAGAGTATAAATGTCTTATCACAACAAATAAGTAAGTGAGGTGATGGTTGTGTTTTTCAGTTTGATGTAAGCATTTCACATTGTATATCGTTGGCACATTGTACCCCATAAATGTACACAGTTATGATTTAATTTAATTTTTTTTTTTTATTTTATTTTTTTATTAAATCATAGCTATGTACAATGGTATGATCATAGGGCATCATACATTAGTTTCACAGACCGGTTGACACGTTTATATCACACTGGTTAACATAGCCTTCCTGGCAATTTCACAATTGTGTTG
>CAUYPK010100316.1:0-21047 GCA_963574355.1 Loris lydekkerianus | reverse complement strand
ATTGAGAATATTGATAAGCCTTTCATAAATCTGGTGGACATTTTTAATCCTTTTGTAACTATGGAAGTTGGAATTTGATCAAAATTTTCTGAGTGAGTTTACTTTTGTGGTGGCAGATTATGCTGGTCTTTATGGAAGATAGGTCTGAGAATATCCTGGAGAGCTGGTTTAGTTATGGCAAATTTCTTCAACATGTGAATGTCATTGGAGTATTTAATTTCTTCATCATAAATGAAACAGTTTAGCTGGGTACAGGATTTTGGGTTGATAGTTATTTTGTTTTAGGAGATTAAAAGTCAATGACTATCCTCTTCTAACTTGAAAGGTTTCAGCAGAGAGATCTGCAGTTATTCTAATATTCTTCCCCTTGTAGTTGATGGGTCTCTTACATCTGGCTGCTTTCAGATTTTTCTCCTTCATATTAACTTTAGTGAAATTGATTATTATGTCTCTGGGGGATGTCTTATTCAGGTTGAGTCGTGCTGGAGTTGTGAAACTGTCTGCCCTCTAAACGTCAGAATCTCTTGGCTTGTCTGGAAAGTTCTCTTCCATAATCTCATGAAGAAGAGATTCTGTTCCTTGTGAAGCCACTTCATCGCTTTCGGGATCCCTATAAGGCGAATATTGGTTTTCTTCAAATTATCCCGGAGGTCTCTGAGAGAGTGATCTGTTTTTGCTCTCCATTTCTCTTCCTCTTTGAGAGTTTGGGAGTGTTAGAAAGCTTTGTCTTCAATGTCAGAAATCCTTTCTTCTGCTTGTTCCATTTTGTTACTGAGGGATTCTACTGTATTTCTCAGATCTTTGAGGGCTGCAACTTCTTGTCTCAATGTGTCAAAATCTTTTGTCATTTTGTCTTTGAATTCACTGAATTCCTATGACATCTTTTGGGTTACTGCTTGGAATTTTAATTCAATCTTATTTGCTATCCAGATTCTGAATTCGATTTTAACATCTCAACCATTTCTTTTTGCATGGGATCTTGTGCTGTGTCTGCCTTGTTGTTCCTTTGGGGAATTTATCTACTCTTTTTATTCATATTGCCAGAGTTTTTCCATTGATTCTGTCTCATGATTGGTTTTTACTGTTGCTTCTGGCCATCCTCAGAGTTGGGGAGGTGTCTCTCCAAGATTAGACCCCAGCGGGATCACTCTATTGTTTGCTGGATCTTTGTAGGGAATGACCCTGTGTATCTCCTCTGGGGCTGCCCCAGCCAGGGAGTTCTGATTGTGGGAACAGCTCCGGAGTGTGACACACCTGGATCCAGCAACAGGGCAGGGGGTGGTGTACACAGTTCTGGGAGTGCCTCGCACCTGGTGACTTTGGTACAGAGAGCCCAAGGCTCCAGCAGTTTCTGGCCAGGAGGAGGGCTCTGCGCAGAGGCAGAGAGGGGTCCCGAGAGAGGGCACAGGTCACGTGGCTACCAGAGTCCCTGGCCAGACTGGTGCAGTGGTGTGGAGTCAGGAAGGGTATGGGAGGGAGGATGTCAGTTGCACAGTTTCCAGAGTTCCTATCTGAGGTGGGCAGAGGCCTGGTTGGCATGAAGCGTGGGGTACAGGGCTGCATAGTTGCCGGTGAAGTCCCTGGTCAGGGTGGGTGTAGTTCTCTGGGCCCTATGGTAGGTAAGTCCTTGGCCATGGCAGCCATGAGGAGGCCTGGTGGGCACGGGGCATGGGGCCAGGTAGTTACTGGCAGAGTCCCTGGCTGGGGCATGCACAGGTCGCTGGGCCCCATGGTCAGCAAGTCTCTGGCTCTGGCATGAGTGCAGAGGCCCGGAGGTCACGGGGTGTGGGGCTACACGGTTGCCCGTGGAGTCCCTGGCCGGAGTGGGCATGTGTCATGTGGTTGCTGGCGGAGTCCTTCATGAGGGGAGGCTCGGTGTGGCCTGCAGAGTCTTTTGCTGGGGTGGCACTTGGTTCGGCAGACAGGGGGGAGGGCACTGCTCAAGAGCTTCCTCCCTCAGTCTCAGCAGGAGTTAGGCTTCTGGTTCATCAGGTAAGGGGGAAGGGTTTACTAGAAGTTCAGAATGGCAGGGAGGCTTTAGTTCAATTTTTCTGCCTATCAAGAAAGTGTTCAGAGTCACAGCAGGGTCCCTCTGAGGAAGTAGTCCCTACTTCCCACAGCACTCACCCATGGGGTGAGACAAGAGGTCCACAGTTCACCACTTGTCTGTAGAAAACCTTCAGGACCAAATGATGAGAAAAAAGAAAGGAGAGAGAGAAACAACAACAGCACACAGTTTTCTTGGGGGAGGGGGTGGACTTTTCCTTTCAGATGAATTTTTGTACCTGAAGCTTGTTTTCTTAGAGTCGCAGCTTGCCTTAGCAGAGATGGTCTGCAGTTCTCATTTCTCTCTCAGAATTCTCTCATGATGAGAGAATTTCTCTCAATGTTGGCACAGGTTTTCCTACTCCAGGGTCCAGTTCTCTTGAGGATTCTGACCTTGGCCTTCTGTTCTGTCATATGGTGATTCTACATATCTGCCTGTCTCTCCAATATGCCGGAGAATAGTTTGCTCCATGACATGAGTTCTTGGACAGATCTATTAAGAAGTTTTGATTTTCAGTTGTTCATCTTTTTTCTTATATGTAGACAGAAGTGACAGCTCCCAAGAGCCATAATAGCAGGACAGGTAGTCAGGAATCTAGTTCTTCTGTTTCCTTTCACATTCCATGCATTAACATAAAGTGAAGTTTGAAACTGCAGTTAACCTTGTAAAATCATCTTTTATCAAAAAACTTATTGAGCAAAACTAATATATTCTCTATGAAAAAATTATAATATAAACTATTTTTCTTAATAAGAAATAAATATGAAGTCCTTGGTGAGCCCAGTGCTTTCCTATTTGCCCCTACCAGGATAACTGGCTGACACAAATTATTGTACCTTGAGCTAGGTGTGAAATTAAAAGAATATCAATGATTTCTGGTTTGTCTTCTCTGGACACATTTTCCCATAACAATATTACTGTAAGTGCCTTTGGTATTCAATGATATTCCAAACTTTTAGACAGACTTGGGGCAGCTGTCAGCAATGATGACTATCTATTTCTTTCCAAAGGGGAAATACATTTTAGGGGTGAAGGAAATATGCCTTTAACTGGTGTTAAAATGGGGTCCTACCTAGATTTTGTTGAGCTGTACTACTTTTGGGTTTTTTTTTATTGTTAAATCATAGCTGTATACATTAGTTCAATCAAGGGGTACAATGTGCTGGTTTCATAAACAATCTGAAATATTCTCATCATACTGTTCAACATAGCTATCATGGGATTTTCTTAGTTGTTGTATGTAGAAATTTCTATTCTTCCTTTAGTAAAAATGTACCCATTCTAAGATGCACCGTAGGTGTGGCCCCACCAGTTACCCTCCTTCCACACTAATCTCCCCCTCCCTTCCTCTCCTTTGGCCCTTTCCTCATACTCTTGCACTATAGTTGGTTATAGCCTTCATGTGAAAGTTATAGTTTGATATAGTTTTACAGATTTAAAAGGTTTACAAACACAGAGTTATACCATATATTTTTCTGCAACTGAGGCTGAATTTTATCCTTTTTGTCAGTGGGGAATCATTATGAAGATTTAAGCAGGAAAAGTGACTCACAAGAACATTATGAAATAGTTTAGCTTGATGTAAACACAACATGATGGAGAATGAGAGAGGACAAGGGACTGTCCTGAAGCTGAATGAGGACAGGAGATGAAACAAACTCCAGAGCTCTTGCTGCAGCTTGGGGGCCAGGCTGCTAACGGAGACAGGCGAGCAGAAAGAACCCCCTGAGAAGCAGCACTGGGACGTTTCCAAGGGTGCTGCTGGCTTGGATTCTAGGCTGGAACCAACGAGTCCTTTTGTCTGCAGGTGTCTGGGCCAAACGGTCAAGTCCGCCTGGGATACGGGCAGGTGGAGGGGGCAGGATGTTCTCCATCTGAGAACCTCAGGGAACAGCAGCTGGACGCTGGAGGTTCTGTCTTCTTGTGCCAAGCCTTGAGCCTTGTGATTTTTGGCCCAGTGTGCGTTAGTCCATCCACTATACGGGCTGAGCCACGGTGAGGCATTCTGCTTTCTGTCCAGTGAAGCAGGGCCATCTTCCTGGAATCCTGCTTCTGTGGGGTTCGCCAGCTTGTACAAATGACCTGAGGTTTTTTGCCATGAGTGTCTCTGGTTCAGCGTTCATGGCAACCAAGGCTCAGCAAAGTCATTCCCAGGTACATCCACCGCAGAACTTGCATGGTTAGAATCCTCTGATGAGAAATTCTGGAACAAGTCCACAGCCACACCACCCTGAATCTCATGTGATTTCAGAAGCTAAGCAGGGTCGGGCCTGGTTAGTACTTGGATGGGAGAAATTCTGAAAGGAGATGTAACTCTGGCAACATCATTATAAAATGTCTCTCTCATAAATGTGGGGGTGGAGGAAAATGTAAAAATATGTGTGGCTACATAAACTAGAGTACATCCTACCAATGGAATAATGTACAGTTGTAAAAAGGATGGGGTCCATGCCGATGTACCAGCATATAAAACCTTATGTTGAAAAAGTAAGGAGAAGGAAGAGTTTATATATAAATTATAATATGCTACCATTTCCTTAGGAAAAGGGAATAATAACATATATTCATATTGAATAAAGAAACATAAGAACTGGCTGGGATGGAGAAAAGAAACAAGTAGGTAGAAGTCGACTCCATTCGTGGCTTTTCATATCATTTTGCTTTGACTCTTATACGTTTTTACTTACTAAACTATGTTCACACCGGGAAGATACCAATGTTACTTTCCCGTAGTTGATAATTATGCTATGGTTATGGAACATGTTTACATTGGGGTCTGAGGTGAGAACAATGTTATTTTAACAACTTTTGACCTTCAGGTTTTAAAGGTTACATTAGTTCAAAACAAATCATTTCTTTTAAAATTTTGATTTAATTTTTTATGAAAAGATGACACACGAATAGGTGACAAGCACAGGCAATAGTGTTCTACATCATTGGTCATCTGGAAAATGCAAATTACAGGCAAAATGAGATGCCATTTGTATAGTAATCAGAATGGCTGAAATTAGAACGGACCAACACTTCATGGGAGAACCTGGGCCTCCCATGTGCTGCTGGTGAGCGTGTAAAATGTCTAACATTTTCACAAAGTTTGGCAAATTGTTGTCAAATTAAACATGTGTCTACCTTTTGACGCACTCCTAGGCTTTTATCCATGAAAGATAATTATCCAAGAAGAACCATAAAACATTTGTATTTAAAATTGCCCCAAACTGGAAGCAACCCAAATGCACAAAGGAACGGTGGGGCAGATTGGGGAGTTTTGTGACACGGTGCAGTAGCCGTCAGCGACCGGAAGGGACAAATAAAGGGAACAGTGTGGACGAAGTTCATCGTAACAGGCCAAAAGACCTAGATCCTGGAGGGTTTGTGTGGTGAGGCGCCGCGTCTATAAGCTGCTCCCCCGGGAAACCAACATGGGGAAAGCATCAGAACCGCAGCCTCTTGTTGGAAGATCAAACAAGAAGCTGGATGGGGAGAGCTGAGCATGACGGAGCTGTGCTCCTGGGCCAGAACTGTGCAGTTCATTTCTGTGTATTTCCATGATACAGAAAAAAAAAAAAAAAAAACCACTTTAAAAATAACAGTGACCTAGGAGTTGGGAATAGGTTGAGGTATCGGACACAAAACAGTAGAACATGAAGGGTCACAGAAGTGGGGTGATGGGTTCACAGGGGTTCAGTACACCATCCTGTCTACTTTTTATATATTTGATCCCTCACAACAAGGAGTTAAAATAACTTTAAAAATGAACAGTAAAAATTTGTTTATCCAGGGAAGGAGTCGTTTAGGAAAGTAGCTGGCAAGTTTTAGTTCTGAGAAGGGCGTGATTCTCCATGTTTTGTGCAGACAGGAGAAGCAGGAGGGGCAGGAAGAGTGTGTGGCCACTCGAGATGTTCCCTGATGGTGGTGACAATGAAAGAACACTTTACAACGTGCGATAATCAGAGCACAATAAAAGAACATCAACAGCACCGAGTCCCAGGCTTACTAAAACGCCTCCTGGAGGTAGCTTGTGGGCGTGAAGCCCAAGAAACTGCAGCCGAGAGCAGGTGGTGTGCAAACAGGCAGGAGACTCGGCCTCCTTCAAACACCCACTTTCTTCTTCCATTTCTGCACAATAGTGTGGCCTTCAGGTTTTAAAAGCAAATGGAGTTGGGAGCCATTTAAGCCTTCAGTAGGTGTGAGCAAATAACAGGACATTGCTTTTTAAGATAAACTCAAACTAAAATACTTGTGGTAGTGTGGAGTAGTTGTGATTGATGACAGCGGTGCTGACAGAGCAGGTGGGCGTAGGCTGACCCCGTTTTTCTTTCTTTTTTTTGTAAAGCAAGGATAATATTCTAGAAATTACAGACTGTTGAATGTAAAACAACCATTAATGTTTTGGAACAGAGCCTCCTAGCAATTGTCTTGTAAGCCCACAGTAAATGAAACAGCAATTTCTAGAGGCTTCATGGGTTTGCTAAGAGTAAGTCCCTCTCAAGCTAATTGTATTAAAACTCGGCGGCTGCAGCTCGTCCAGACACTAAGAGGGGTATTTGGCAATTTCCCTCTTGCTATTCTCAAGGACAAGGCGAATGTGTGAATGAGTGAGTGTGAAGGCAGATGCATTCAGGCAACCGCCCACTTACGGCGTCATTCTGACCATGCTGGCAATCACTTTCACCGGGCGCTGCAAAGCCATGGGCCTCGCCTCACGCGTGCAAAGTGAACCCCAGGTTAGTCATGACAATGACCTAATTCCATCTGCCTCTGTGCCAGTATTTACATAGACATCTGTATCTACTGGAATCTATTTACATATCTGCACATAAAATTAGCTCACCTTTTTCCTCATTTGCACGTTAAAAATATCACTTTCTACACTTAGAAAATGGGTGGCCTGATTATACCAATGTTCTGTTTCATGAAAGCACATTAAAACATCTTCTCTCTACTCTGCTAAATGCAAATAATTCCAGCCTGGCTCCTGCCTGATCCAACAGACCACACGGAACGCGGTTATCATTCTCTTGGTGACTCATCATTTTGTGAGATCGGGCTGGAGATGGGGAGAATTAGTCTTGGCATCCAGGAGTTGTTACTAGAATTAAATTTTAAATAGCATCTTGTGCTTTTCATTCTTTTCTGGCCAAAAAGTGAAATCCTTGTGTTATTAGTAGAAGCTTCTATAGATTTGCGTTTAAGAGCCTCCTGTCTTTTCTCAAAAGTCTTTGTGATGGTTTTTAATTTTGTTATTTTTTAACTTAATTTTTATTAAATCATAACTGCATACATTTATGGGGTACAATGTGATGATTTGATAGACAACGTAGAATGTTTAAATCAAACTGATTAACATAGCCATCACCTCACTTGTGTTTTGAGGTAAGACATTTATAATGCACTCTTGGTTGTTCTGAAATGTACCCTTGCATTGTGCACGTTAGGTGAGATCCCTCCAAATGTCCCCTCTCCACCATCCCCCCTTTTATCCCTCCTCTCTCCTCCTTCTTTCTGGACTATATTTGTGTTTTATTATTCATCTGAATGTATACCTGATTATATATTGCTTTCATAGGATTATACCACATCACGAAATCCCCAAACTGTAGATGTTGGCATGGATGTGGAGAGATGGGAATACTTGTATAGTGCTGGCGGGACTGCAAACTAATACACCCTTTTTGGAAAGAAGTATGGAGAATTCTCAAGGAACCTACCATTTGATACTGTAATTCCATTAATAGGTATCTACTTCCATGAACAAAAATCATTTTACAGCAAAGACATTTGCCCCAGAATGTGATGGATTTTTAAAAATTTCACAGTTTATTTCAGTGCTGTCCTAAGGGACTACATACACTACCTTCCTGTATGAAAAAAAAAAAAAAAAAAAAAAAGACACATAAAGCAAAGTCTCTTGTTGATGTTCCCATTTAAACCCCGTCCTGTCATACTCCACATTTGTATTACTGTGCACAAGTAGCTCTTAGCTAACAATCACCAATGAATTAGAAAATCCGGGAACTCACCCGCCATCATCAACTCCCAGCACTGTTAATGACCTTTGCCAGTGATTCTGCACAAATAAAGCAGAAGCAAATTGCTGAGAAAATAAATTCTGACATCCTCCCAGTCTCCTTCTGGGGGGGCGGGGGTGACCAGTGCCTTCTAATTTCAAAGCTCCTTGCTTTAGGCAGCAGCATTCTGGTGAAGACAATCAATTCTGGTTGTCAGGCACCTCCCCACTTACTGCTCAGTTACTTTTTGGCTCGTGCTGATGATTTTGGGGTATGTGTTTCCAAAGTGGAAATTTCTGGCAGTCTTTGTACTGAGCGCATCTTTGGATATAACTGTACGGTGTTTCGGAGTGATGCTCTCAGGGTTGCCCTGACTGTGCAAATTGTCACCTCTTACAGAAGAGGAACGGCATTTGAACTTTTTTCCCACCCTCAGGTTGAAATATCATTAACGTTGCAATGATGCTAATACATAGATTACAGTAATTATCACTAGACTTAGTATGGTCAGAGAAACAGAAAACTCATGGTCAGAAGGTGTATCTTGTGACCTTGGGCAATAATCCCTTCTTTCAGCTCCAATTGTTTTTATCTTTTTCTCTTCGCATTTTTTCCCCATCTGCAACAGTGGGAAAAAATGGTCATCACTTAGCAAGATGGATAAAAGAATTGCAAGATGTTTCCCGAGATAAATTACTCTCTTCCGGAGAATGGAGATAACAGTACAATCCACCCGGGGTGGTTTTCACATTGAGTAGCATTTTAGTTTTCTTCTCACTGTCTCTTTCTTTCAAAATAAGCTTCAGATTTTAGAATAGTTTTAGAATGACAGAAAAATTACAATGAATCATTTAGTACAGAGTGTTCCCATATGCCCCAAACCCACTCTCCCCTGTGGTTAACATCTGGCACATTTATCCACATTGTAACAAATGAAGATGGGCACATAAGTGTTCAGTAAACTGCACACCTTACTGGGATTTCCTTTGAATTTTTGTTTAATCTCCCTTGTCTGCCGCAGGATCTCCTGCAGGATGCCACATCACATTTATCTGTCCTGTCTTCTTTGGCTCTTTTTGGTTGTGACGTTTTCTCCAACTTGTTGTTAAGGACCTTGACAGCTCTGGGCACAGCGACAGAGCCAGGTACTGTGCAAAGGGCCCCACCAGGGGCATTTGTCAGACCTTATTCCCCAGAGGACGCAGGGCATGGATTGTTGAAAGGAAGCCGACAGAGGGAAAGTACCTTCTCTTCTCCATCCCCTTCATTTTCTATCCCCTCCTCTCCTTCCTTTCCACTTTTCTCCCATTTTCCTCCTTTTCTGTTCCTTTATTTTCTAAATAAATTTCTCTTTTCTTATTGCCCTGAGAACAAAAATGTCCTCACCTCATTTTACGGGCAATCTTTTAGAATGTGTATGTTGACCTACGCTATGTCTAAACCTACGCTCCTTTGGACCCCGCAAGTATGATGGAGTGTTTACAGAGATCTAAAAAAGCAAATTAAAGCCACAGAGTCTAAAACACTAGGAAATAATGAGAGTTTTACTTTGATGTGCTGAGTCAGGTTTAGGTAGAAAGTTTCACAAAGCAGAAATAATGATGACCGGTAGGACTTTAAAAATAAATAAATAAATAAACAAATAAATAAAAGAATTTGACTCCCAAATGCTTAACTCGGGTATTTTAACAAAAACATTTATGAGAGCAGAAAAAATGTAGAAGTCTGTATTAGGGTGGTCTTCTTAAAGCCTGAGTATTTTGCCATTGCTTTCTAATGAAATTTAAGCATCACACCTTTATTAGCAGATTTATTGCCTAAATAAAATGTAAATTGAATTTTTTAACCTTAGACCACTGGCTCTCAACCTTCCTAAGGCCATGGCTCTTTAATACAGTTCCTGTGGGTTGCTCATTTATCTTAATTTAAATTAAATTTTATTCTTTAGACAAAAAGAATAAAATACATTTAAAAAGTGGAACAGATTTATTTGTTTCGTGTGTTTGGCCAATAACAAAGAGAACGAGTTTTGGGCCTTGGTGCTGATTGTGACACAGCTCCTCAGGCTCGATGGGGTGAGTGATTTTCATGCATTAAGTTCAGAAACACCCAAGCCTGTAGTATTTGCTGATTGGAAATTGTTGAAATTCTGGCTTGGTGCCTGTAGCTCATTGGCTAGGGCACCCACATACACCAGAGCTGGCAGGTTCGAATCTAGCCTGGGCCTGCCAAACAATGACAACTACAACCAAAACATAGCCGGGTGCTGTGCTGGGCATCTGTAGTCCCAGCTACTTGGGAGGCTGAGGCAAGAGAATCACTTAAGCCCAAGAGTTGGAGGTTGCTGTAAGCATGGCACTTGACCCAGGGTGACAGCTTGAGACTCTGTCTCAAAAAAAAAAAAAAAAAAAATTGTTGAAATTCTTAGTAACAATCTGCTTATCTCTATATTCTCCCTGAGCCTTGAAGGTATGAACCATCAGCGTGCCAATTTTCCTGTTCTAGGTAATTTTTATGTGTCATGTTAACTGAAGTCGGAGGTGCCCAGATACTTGGTTTCTGGGAGGGTATTTTTGGAGGCAATGAAGACTGAAGGCTGTAGCCTGACTAAGGCAGAGTGCCCTCTCCTACGTGGATGGGTCTTGTCCAATCAGGTGAAGGCCTGAAGAAATCAAGACTGACCTCCCCCAAGCAAAAGAAAATTCTCTTCCCTGATGGCTTTCAGAGTCAGACATGGCTCTTCCTGGAGCTTCAGACTCAAACTGAGATTAGTTCAAGACTTTGCAAATTTTTGGACTTGTCACTTTCCATAACCCTGTGATCCAAGTCCTTACAATAAGTCTCTTTATCTCTTTCTCCCTCCCTCTCTCCCTTTCTTTCCCCCCCTTTCTATATGTGTGTGTTTATATTATATCTATATATCATGTAGAGCATTACTAGAGAAATCGATATTGCCATATACGAAGGGAGACTTATTTTAAGGAATTGGCTCATACAATTCTCAAGGCTGTCTTCATGTACACGTGTATGTATATGCAATATTTATTATGCATATCATTTATATATGTTTATTGGACACAGGCATATCTCCTATTGATTCTATTTCTCTGGACTGTCCTGACTAGTATCACTTCCTTCTCCACTTACACAGACATTTTGAAAATGGATGAAAGTCTTCCCCCAAATACTCTCAGGTCATAGGTCAGCACCACAACATTCCATTAATATGAATTATGCTTCCAACCTGGTCTGAAAATGAATGGGAGAATTCAGGCTTTCTGTTTATTAACTGTGCTTTCATCAAATGGGGGCCATTTTACCGATTATCTTCATTCTGTGCTCATTTATCTTAATTTAAAGCAACAGTCATTAAGCTCATCCTCAACATTCAGAACACAGGCTATGATCGGACAATGTTCTTGTCCAGTTGCACAGGGCTGTGTGAGGAAATATAACTCTTTTGAGGGCTTGAGGAGAGCGTAGGAACTAGAAATATACAAGGAAGGTGCAGAGAACGACAAAGTCAGGAACACACGGTCTTTTGAGAAGCTGCTGGGATTGAAGTTACATTTCCATAATGAGAACCATTCTCCATGGGAATTTTTCTCTACTGCAGTCAGAGGTATGACAGGTATAATTTACCAGCCCCAGGGAGAGACACAAGTGTTTCTGTGTCAAGGGTCAGCCAAATTTGTCTGCCAAAAGCCCAATCATAAATATTTTAGGTGTTTCAAGCCAGACGGGCTCTGTCACACATATTCAGTTCCACCATTTTAGCGCCAAAGTTGACCACCACAGTCCCGTCAACAGGACACAAAGTGAGCATGGCCAAGTGCCGATTAAACTCTACTTATCAATGCTGAAATTTGACTGTAATACACTTTGCACCTGTCATAAAATTTTTTCTTTTGATTTTTTGGGTGAAAATTATTTTTAAAATGTAGGAATCACAGGTAGCTTAGAGGCTGCATAAAATCAGGCGTGAAGCTGGGCTGGCTCACCGGATACAAGTTGGCCAGCCCTGCTCTACAACACCAGCTTCCTTCGTGCTTCTCACGTGCCATATGCACCAAGACAAGATACATTTCCCCCTCAGAGCAAGCATTATCAAAGTGTAGTGTTTAATTTAATTGATGTGCTAACATTTTATCATCATCAATGCTCCTATAATTAATTTGGCATAACAATAATACAAAGAATGGTAGAAAGAATCCTGTTATACCTTTTTAAAAGACATCTATACCAGCAATTCTTTTCACTCCTCTTTCAAAGGCACCAATAAAAGCCTTTCAAGTTATTTAATTACTTTCAAATTATTTGATGTAACATTGCATTTCTAACCAAATAGCGTTAAGTCAGAAAAATAACTGAGAAGAATCACACACCTGAACCAAGGTACACGTTTTCATAAACGTCAGCTACTACGTGGGAGGTAACAGGAGGAGGAATTTTCTATAATGATTTCATGTCTTATTTATCTGAGATAGAGACTTTATGCATGTTAAATATTGTCAGCGGCAAACACAGTATCTTTCTATCTGGAAGTGGTTGTATCATCAAAGCATTTTTATTTCAGACTAAGTTTATAGGTAGTCAACACTTCTCTGGGTGCACAGAGCATCCTGCGTCCTTGACTGGTACCATGGAGGTCAGTCCCCCAACTTCTCTATGATAGCAGCAGGCTCAGAACTGAATAAACAGTCTCCAGATGTCGGCACGGGCTCATGCGGCCTTGTTAGGGCCTGGCCAGCAGCCCCTGCAGGAAATGGCTGTAGAGGTGAACAGGGGCTGGTAACAGTGGAAACCACACTTTCTGATGCATGCACCTGCAGCTGGAGATTCTAAGTAACTCTTCGTCCACACACTGGTAGTTTCATAAGGAGGGCTTTTATGCTTTGCACATATATGTGTGGGCTTCTTGCAAATGGTCTGCTGCGTGGAAGGCGGCCTAGATAACTTGCACCGTTCTCGCATTCCAAGGGAAGGCACTGTGGGGGCTGCCGTTGTCATAAGGAAAATGCACAGAAGGCAGTTTCCTCCAGGAAGTTGCTGAATTAACAAAAATTAAATCAACTAAGAAGAACACCTTGTGCTCAAATGAGCCCGGTGGCGCATGACAGTGATCTTGTCAGCCTGTCGGGCAGGCACTTGCATAACACCGCAGGACGTGCCTCGGCTCACGGTCTTTTCATCCTCTTTCCTTATGAAATAGCTCGGCTCGAACGTCTGCAGGTGCTTCAGGCAGATGGTGTTGGAAAATCGCTTCTCAAATTGCCTCCTTGAGAAAGTAGCACTTAAAAGGATCGTGCTGTCGGGAACCAATCAGCAATCTGGGAGGCTGAAGCTGCCTACTGGGGTCCATTTCTCATCTAAAATGTGACCGACTCATATTGGCCGGCTCGAGACAGAAAACCCACATCACGCCACACATTGAAATGTGGAACCCTGATTTCAGATGAACTTTTTTCAAAGGTCAATTTCCATGTTCAAGATATTAAAATCAGACTGTGACTTGGGTTACATTTTGTTAATCTTAGGTGTCCAGCACATCACCAACTGACCTGAGCATATAATTACCTGAAATTGGTAAATTCTGTGTTCAGTTATTTAATTTCTGAAATGAAAGTGGAGACTTTTCCATCATTTTTCTAAAATAATCGGTAAATATATACATTTCAAGAATTTAACTAGAAATTCCTTGAGTTAATGTTCTTTCTAAAATGCTACTCAAGTGGGTTATATTACCTGAAAAAGTCTACGGTTGTTTTAGATACACTAACATTTGGATATATACCTTATATACTTGAGTATAAGCCGAGTTTTTTTTGGCACAAAATTTGTGCTGAAAAACCCGAACTCAGCACAAATTTTGTGCCAAAAAAACTCAGCTTATACTCGAGTATATAGGTAAGTCAAAGTTCTATCAGTACATTGTTTTCTTGTTTGATGCAGGCTCTGTGACTAGGCCAGAAGTATTTGAAACCCCGTGGTTCTATTTTGCAGTACTTCACAGACCTGGATTCTGTTTGGGGCAAAAAAATACCACGTGAGCACACTACCCAGATACCACATCTTCACCAAGGCTAAACCAGAAATTGTCATTATCAAATTAAGCACAACTATGCCAAAGCCTAAAAATTGGATATTCGGGAACCTTATGAAATCACTAGTTATGAACAACTCATAAATAAATTACTTAAAAATTTTCACATAGCCTTTTGAAAATGTTAAGTATAACACCCACTTATTATAGCAAAATTAGAAAGTTTGATAGAAATGACAGAAAGTACAAAATATTTCCATCACTACCCAGAAATGATCGTCAACACCTGTTGTATTTCCTTGCCTACCATGTTATTCTATTCATGGAAGAGAGCACATTACATGGTGATCTAAAAGTTCTCTGTGATTGAATGAATATTTTATAAAATTAGTCCATTTCTTTATATTATGTAGATGTTCTGGATGATAAAGTTAAAACCTTCAAAGGACAGAAAAAGGTGAGGAAAGTAAAAAGATACCAGCCAATCCCATCAAAACCAAATATTTAACCCTGTTAGCATCCTAACAAAAGTTGTTTTTTGTTTTTTTTTCAGGGTTATATACAGAAAATTGAGATGATATCACGCTTAGATTGAATGTTTGTCTCCCCCTCTTTAATATTTTATTGTTAATGTTTTTCCTTTTTTTTTTTTTTTAGACAGAATCTTGCCCCATTGCCCCATGTAGAATATAGTGATATCATCATAGCTCACTGCAAATTCAAACTCTTGGACTCAAAAGATCCTAGTGCCTCAGCCTCTGAGTAGTTTTGCTCCGGGATGCCTGGCTAATTTTTTTACTTTTAGTAACAACAGGGTCTCACTCTTGCTCAGGCTGATTTCCAGGTCCTGAGCTCAAGTGACCTTCCTGCCTCTGCCTCCCAGGCTGCTAGGATCACAGGTGTGAGCCACAACACCCTACCTCAAGAATTTAAATTTTAATTGATGCATAATATCCTACCATATAGATATCATAACGTGGAGTTAGCCGCAACAATGTCATTTTCATCTGTGACATTTCTGTGATTATAAAATTTTGCAAAGCAGTGTAGTAGAATAAAGCTCATTATACTTGAGCTCTGTACATTTCTCTTTTCTTCAGATTGCTTTCTAGGAGTGGAATTATTGGATCAAAGTGTACGGACACTTTTAAGGCATCTGAAACACACACTGAGTTGCTTTGGAAGTGTTGGGTCCCTTTACGCTGTAACCAGCAGAGAGTTATCATCACTGTATAAATCATGTCTTTCATAATTGTACTGAAAATTTGAAAGTATAACCATGAAAACTTGAGAAATTTTGCTTCATAAAAATTTGTGGTAAGAGAACTCATAATGAAAGTCCTGAAATTGTCTTTCCCAATTCGGGAAGAAAATGTAACTTCTACGTGAAATCAACTCAATTAAAAACAAAAGAAAAGATTGTTGTGCATCTGTTGTTGGTTCATTCAAGTAAAAGCATCCAGTAAATAACTGAAAATTCAGATGTAACGTTAGGAAGGAGTTCAGGTCTGGAGCTCACCGTAGAATTCGGGGAGGTCTAGGTACCCTGCTGATTTGTTAGTCCAAGAGACAGATAAGGTTGTTCAGGGAGAATGTGCAGAGCTGAAAGAAAAAGGAAATAAGCACAGAATCTTGAAAAAGAGTCTATATGTGTTAAGAATTTAAACATGGAAATAAATACATAGTTGTCTCATTACCAAAGGAACAGAAACAAAATAAGATAAAAGTAGGCAGCCTTGGAAAGGCTGAACTCTAGAATGGTCTGAGACATGAGAGCGGAAATGGAGGCAGATGTTAGTCATACTAAATCCAATGAAAGCAATACAAACCTTGAAAACCATTGTCTTTCCTTTTTTTTCTTTTTTTTTGATTAAGACAGAGTTTCATTCTATCACCCTGAGTACAGTGCCATAGAATCATAGTTCACAGCAACCTCAAACTCTCGGGCTCAATGGAACCTCTTGCCTCAGCCTCCTGAGGAGCTGGAACTATATGTGCCTGCCACAAAGCCCAGCTAGTTTTTCTAGGCAGGCTTTGCCCTCTCTCTCAGGCTGGTCCTGAACTCCTGAGCTCAGGCAATCCACCTGCCTCAGCCTCCCAGAAAGCTGGGATTACAGGCATGAGCCACTGTGCTCAGCCCAAAAACTCTATTTTCAATAATTAAAACTTGTTGGCTAATCTATGAGATAATCTCTTTAATTTATAATATTGAGCATAAAATATTTAATACATGTATTATAATATTTCTTAAATTTGAAAAACATGAGAATGGAAGTAATTTTCATACATAGCTGGTGATAATACAAACTGCAGTAGTAAATTATTGGTCAGTATTAATTTGAACTGAAAACTACCTATTCTATAAGACAGAAATTCTACTCCTAGGTATATAGCTATAAGAAATTAGTCCATATTCTCTCCAGAATACATACACCAAAATGTTGATATGAACTTTGTTCATCATAGCCCTAAACTGGAAGAACTCAAATGTCTATCATTAAGGTAAAGGAAGTGTTCCATATTTTTAAAATTATTATTATAGAACAATAAGAATTTAATGGCTGCTTCATGCAAGAATATGGATGAAATATTACAGGCAAAATATTGAGTAAAGGAAGCAAAACACATGTTGTATTATTCCATTGATATGAATTTGTTCTAATCAAAACAAAATAAGGGAACTTCAGGGTAGTGCGAAGAAAATGCTGTATCTTAACCTTAGATTTGGTTAGGGGATAGTATGGGGAAAATCAAGCTATACTCATAGTTGTAATACACCCCTTATTGGATATATCTTAGAATTCATTATTTTAAACTGAATCTTTTCATACAAATATTTGCTAGCATCTCTATTTCCAAATTGGGACTATTACCATCATGACTTCGTATATTTTATTCTTTTCTAAAAATGAAGAATTGGAATTAAAACCCAGGGATTGCTATTTTTTTTCTTAAATCTCCCAGAGATCTCCCAACCCTCTTCAGTTTGAATTGACAGGGATGAGCCATCATTTCTGCATTATTGAAAGTAGGGCAATGTTTTTGCTTCCCCAAGCCCTCACTGGCTTCCTGCAAGCCAGTGCAAGGGCTACACGAGAATGCAAGTACTTCTCAAAGTTTGTGAAGAACAATTCATATCCATCACTGTGGGAACGCTGTGTTCTTCTTTTTATTGGCTTTTGCCAGAGGAGAGGCTGATGCAAGTGAGCAGACTAAAGGGCAGTTATAGGATTTCCCTGGAGTTCCCCTTTCCTAATGAATACACTCCTTCATTGTAATGGAGTGACCTTTGAACACTAATGTAAATCTTATGGCTGGTTGTTCTATTAATTGCTAGAACCTTGCTTGCTGGGGTTGTTAATTCACCCTAAGCAAAGACCACTGGCAATTAATCTTTTTCTAATTCTTGACACCATGGTTTACAATTATTGATTTTTTTTTTAAAAACCAATTAGATATTTCAGTCCTTTTATAAACTGACACAAAACTGTAAGTCCCTTAAATGATTTTAGTGTCAGAAGAAAAGAGAGCCCTTAGCCACCCATCAAAGTTGGGTCTATCATGCTTAAGCTCATTTACATATAGGAGTAGTGTTGACTATTTAAGGCAAGAGCACCCTTTGCAAGGAACACAGGAATCCAAAATTCTATTCACAAGAACTATGTTTGAGCTGCCCCATTATCTTGTATGCTTAGTTGGTGACTGACAAGGACAATTCAGACCTGTCTTGTACCTTATAAATCAGAGCTGACAGGAACACACATAGCCCTGACTGCCGTCACACTGTCTATCAAGCTCACGTTCAGCTTTCAGGACTGGGGACAGCACGGAAAGTCCCCGGGAACCTTTACACAAATACCATTGACTTTCTGAACCACTCTCTGAAGCAAAGTGGTTTCTGCTTGTGGTGTGAGCCAATTGAAATATGATAGTATGTTTCCTGACTGAGAGATGTTTCGATTTTATATTTGCCATCTCTCTCTCTCTCTCTCTCTCTTTTTTTTTTTTTTTTTTTTTTAATAGAGACAGAGTCTCACTTTATGGCCCTTTGGTAGAGTGCCATGGTATCACAGCTCACAGCAACCTCCAGCTCTTGGGCTTCCACGATTCTCTTGCCTCAGCCTCCCGAGTAGCTGGGACTACAGGGGCCTGCCACAACACCTGGCTATTTTTTTTGTTGCAGTTTGGCTGGGGCTGGGTTTGAACCTGCCACCTTCGGCATATGGGGCCGGCGCCCTACTCACTGAGCCACAGGCGCCACCCTTATATTTGCCATCTCTTGATTCAACTCTTTCTTTCTCTTGTGAAACGGACCCTTAAAAAAAACAACAACAGTAATCTCAAGTAGCAAGGGTAAATTCTGAAGAAGACCATGGGGACACAAATTGAGTGTTTGCAAGGTTCATACCCAACTTTCTCTTGAACCGTCAGCTCCCTGCTCTTTCTCTGCTTAGGTCCTGTCAACCCTTCAGCCCATCTCCCAGGCCTCCTGTGTGTTCCCTGTGGTCGGCAGTCCTGGTTCAGCAGCTCCTGAGTCTTTGGCTTTGGCTAGTGGCCTCGTGGACTTCTTCTTACCCCCTTTTGCCTACATGGGCACTTCTGGGAAGCCAAACACTTTGGAACTACCGTCTTCTGACAGGCTTCCCAAGAGCCCTCTCATTAAAATATGCATTTAGGAGGCTACATCCAGTTCGTCTTTGCCCTGGTGTCACAGGCGGGTCCCTGGATACTGGCAGCAGATAAATATTTTGCCTTTGAGTATGTCTTCTCTGCCACCTGAAGATACTGGGGAATATATCCTGAAGAAAAATACTTTCAGCATTACAACTCATCTTTTCTAAGATCAAAAATATGATCCAGTTAGCTTAATATGCCAATTAATTTTACCATTACCAGAAAGCATGGTGTCCACATAATGAAAATGTAAAGTATTAATAATGATATAATTTACTTTTAGAATGCCCATTTGCCCTCAAATCCACTGTGCTTGAACTTTTGACACCAAAACTCCACACAATTTTCCTTGTCAAGGTCACTGTTGACCTCAATATTGTTAAATCTAATGGCCAATTCTTAGTCCTTCTTTTATCTTCTGTATTAACGTTATTTGATGTGATTGATGTCCTTTCTACTTGATGCAGTTCTTTATTTATAGTCCAAGAACCCATACTGTCTAGATTTCCCTCCTCCTGCCGTGGTGAATTTCCCATCAGTCCCCTTCATGTTCCGCCTCTCTCCTGATCCTAAAACTTAGAGTATGCCTCAGTATCCACTTCTTGGACAGTTTCTCCTCATTCTATATTCACGGCCTTGATGACCTTATCTAATTTCAAATTAGAATGCTAACTAGAAAATGTCAGTACGCAACTTATATCTCTAGCCTGGAAACCCAGATTCATAAATCTAACTTTTATTTCCATATTTTCTCTTGAATGAGCAACTAATAAGCAGCTCTCCCTTATTAAACTTTTGGTTCTCCCACTTGGAACCAGTTACTAGTCTTCACCAGGAGACGTCTTCACAGTCCTACTAGGCGGAAATGACAATTCTTCCCTGCCAGTAACCTAGACAATCAATTCTGAATGCCCAAACACCAACTTCACCTGTTGCCTTGCCTGCATGCTCACTTGCACACACCTCCCCCCCCCCCTTTTCTTTTTTAACAGTGTGAGACTGGAGAGAGTATTGTGGTGTCATAGCTCACAGCAACCTCAAACTCTTGAACACAAGGGATTCTCTTGCCTCACCCTCTTAGGACTTCAGATGTCTACCACAATGCCTGGCTAGTTTTCATATTTTTAGTAGAGATGGGGTCTCACTCTTACTCAGGCTGGTCTCGAACTCTGACTTTAAGTTATCCTCTGCCTCAGCTTCTCAGAGTGCTGGGATTACAGGTGTGAGCTACCGTGCCAGCCTGCACCCTTCTCTAGAAGAATTGGTTGCAAAGGATCAATCCAAAGGTCATTGTTCACAAAGAGTTGACTTGGGCCACACATTAAATACATAAACATTAATGAAAGCTGATGAGCAAAAAAGTGTGCATATTTTTCATGATATTAGACCAAAAAAGTCAGTATTCAGCCTGAGGCTGCAGGTTAGAGAGGCTAAGTCTTTTGTATTTTCATATTAATTTTAGAGTCACTTGGATAATTTCTATAAAAAAAAAAAAAAAATAGTGCTCTGTGATTTATATTTGGATAACATTGAACCCATGGATCATTTGGAGAAGAATTTGACATCTTAAAAACATTGAGTCTACAGTCCATGAAAAAAAGGTCAATCTCCCTATTAATTAATGTCTTTGTTAATTTATCTCACAATGTTCTGCCATTTTTGACGTAGAGGTCTTGATCAACTTTTGCTAAATTTACCTCATTATTTTTTGTTGATGATGATAGGGTAAGTGGTTTAGTTTCTAAAATGTTATTTTGTGGTTGCTTGCCATTGACATATAGGAATACAAATGATTTTTGCGTGCTGACTTTATATCCCAACATCTTTCTTAAGTATTATAGGGGTTTTTTTTGGAGGTTCTTCAGGGTTTTTTTATGAAAAAAAGTGATTTTAAAATATACCGTATATACTCGAGTATAAGCCGAGTTTTTTCCGGCACAAAATTTGTGCTGGAAAACCTGAACTTGGCACAAATTTTGTGCCGAAAAAACTCGGCTTATACTCGAGTATATATGGTAGATAGTTAGCCTTGAACCTTTCTGTTGTTACGCCCTCTATCTCTTTTTCTTGCCCTAGCTGTCAATTTGGTGAGGATTAGAAGTGGAGAGAGCTGACAGCTATCTTTTTTTTTTTTTTTATTATAGATAAAAATATGCACCATAGATGTGGCCCAACCCATCACCCTCCCTCCACCCAAACCTCCCCCCTCCCTTCCCCTTCCTTGGTCCTTTCTCCATAGTCTTGTGGTATAGTTCGATTATAGCCTTCATGTGAA
>CAUYPK010100313.1:0-10313 GCA_963574355.1 Loris lydekkerianus | reverse complement strand
CCTCAGAAGCAGCATAACAAAATCCAAACTTGGCAAAGAGCCACAGTATACAAAATAATGATAAGAGGCAAAGAGCCGAAATTCATTTTGGCCGGGAGCCGCATGCGGCTCTAGCCGTGTGTTCGCCACCCCTGCATTAAGCCTACAATTTTCAGGTATGAAATCAATACTAAACTCTTTTGAAGGTTTTGTGTTTCATACAATGAGGATACAAACACACTTTAAGAATGAAGATGCCAATACTGATTAAACAGAACAAGATAAACTCAGATTATATCAGCTATTGTGTATCTTTGAGTAACAATAATGCACTTGATTCTGGAAGCATGATTTAGAGTGCCTACCCTGAAAATATAATTGATTTAAGTGACAAAGTGAGAAGGAAGATTTTTCTAATGAAAAGTCTGCATATATTGTGCAGTGCCTGCATGCAGCTCAGTGGGTAGGGCGCTGGCCACATACACCAAAGCTGACAGGTTAGAACCTGGCTCAGGCCAGCTAAAACAATGACAGTTGCAACAAAAAAATAGCCGGGTGCTGTGGCAGGCACCTGTAGTCCCAGCTAACTTGGGAGGCTGGGGCCAGAGAATCGCTTGAGCCCAAGAGTTTGAATCTGCTGTGAGCTGTGACGCCATGACACTCTACCCAGGGAAACAGCTTGAGACTCTGTCTCAAAACAAAACAAAACAAAACAAAAGCAAAGCATGCACACAGGTAGCTCTTTGCTAGAGTCTACCCACACTCTGAATTTTGCATTAGTTCTGTTTGACCATCCAAACATCTGTATGGAGGATATGTGGCACTGCCTGCCATACAACTACTCTGCGAAACCATTCAGCAGTGTCTACTAAAGCTAAACATACAAGTGAGTCCCTACGACCAGGCACTCCACTTTTGGGTATATGCAAAAAGCCTCAATAAAAGATTGTTCTTGTAAGTAAAACTCATAATATTTGCAAACTGGAATCGAAATGTCCATCCACAGTAGAAGAGTTAAATGTTATGGATATTCACACAGTAAAATAGAAGCAGTAACAGAAAAATCAACCAATCAGTAAGACAAACCACTAGTACACACAACGTGGATGAATCTCACAGTCAGGAATAAATCTCTCATGCAATGAAACAAGCCAGACACAAAACAGTACACACTCACTAAACAGGACATCTAATCTCTGGTGACAGTCAGCAGAAAGGTAACTGAGGACATGCTACTTGACCTGGGGAATGGTTACTGGGGTGTATACTTTTGAAAAGTTTAGTGAATTAGCTGTGTCTAAAGGGGAGGGTTAAACACACAGGCAAAAAAAGTTTTGAGAGACTGTCACAAAACAATTTTCTACATTCACCCTAAGTATCTAGGTTCATGGGAAACTATTATCAGTAGCACAGTATATTTACTGCAAAAATACTCAGCTTTTGCTCAGCTATATCTCAAAATTAAATAGTGAATAGGGATTTTCCTTCTTTACAGTGTGCACTGTCAAATGTTAACATCTATAAAATGGCCAAACGATACTGGCTTGCGCTCCCTAGCCCAGTGGTTCTCAACCTTCCTAATGCCACAACCCACAGGTTGAGAACCAATGCTCTAGCCCAATTCCTTTTATTCTGTCAGTGAGTCCCTCCTTGTGTGGCAGTGGTGGTCCCTTGTCCCAAGATCCCACATGCCCTAGATGGCCAGTCATCCATCCAGGGAGGCTGAAAGGGAGGGCTCCCTTATGTGGTTATCATTCTCCCCAAACTCTTTGGCAGGTTTTTTTTTTTTTTTGGCCAGGGCCGGGTTTGAACACGCCACCTCTGGTATATGGGGCCGGCGCCCTACTCCTTTAAGCCATAGGCGCCGCCCTCTCCCTAAACTCTTTGAATGGCCACTGGCCTACCCGCCAGTCCTGCCTCGCCAGCCCGGGCCCATGCAGGCAGGGACCCTAGGAAGCCAGCGCACCTTCCCTGAGGCACTCTGGGCCTACTGGATCCCAGGCTCTGACCAGAGGAAGCCCAGCAAGTCGCCGAACAGAGGACACTAAGCAGAGCAAGTCGCCGAACGGAACCCCCGGGCCGCGCAGCACACCCAGGACCCCGAGCCCCGAGCTCTCTCCAGGGCTGTCTTCCTGCAGCCCACCCGACCCACGGGGGACCCGCGGGAAAAACACGTCCGGCTCCATTATGCGCTTTCGGGTTTGCAAACTGCGCTCGCCGCGACCTCTGACCACGACGCGGGGCACAGCGCCCCAGCGAATCCCGTCTCGGGCTGGAGAGGGGACCCGGAGCCGGTGGGGTGCGGGCGTGTTTACCTGGAAGCAGGACCACGAGCTGCCGGGCGCGAGCCGCGTCCCCGCAGTCGAGGTCGGCGGCCATACCGCCCGCCTTCTTGGGCCCGCGCGGCGCCGCCACCGCAGCCCCCGCCGCGCCGAAAATGGCGGGAGCAGGGCCTGACGGGGCGGGTTCCTTTCGCTTCCGGGACCAGCCTGGGTGGGTGTTAAGTTTTTAAATTTAGCGCCGGGCACGGCCGTCCTCCCTCACTCCCTCCCGCGGCCCGGCAGTGGCGGCGCTCGCCGCGCGCAGCAAGGCGCAGAGTGACGTGCGCGCGGGGGGCGGGGTCTCCGCGGCCCCGGCGGAGCGTCACAGCGTCACAGCGTCACAGCGTCGCAGCGCCCGGCCGCCCGGCCTCGAGGCGGTGGCGGGCCCGTGGGGTTCCCCGGCGGAGAGCGAGCGACGCCCGTGGCTGCGGGCCAGGATCCGGAGGACGGACGATGCCCGCCACACCCGGAGCACGGGGGACTCGCCTGGATCAAGTCACAGCTGAACCCTAATGTAACTCTGAGGCGTGGTGCCCGATACCTTGTGAACGCGTGGCTCCTCAGTTACTTTCGGCTTTGGATTTTTTTTTCTTTGAGACAGTCTCACTTTCACCCTCGGTAGAGTGCTGTGGTGTCACAACTCACAGCGACCTCAGACTCCGGGCTCAAGCAATTCTCTTGACTCAGCTTGAGTACCTGGGGCTACAGGCGTCCGCCACAACTCTCGGGTCTCGCTCTTACTCAGGCTGGTTTCGAACCTGTGAGTCAGGCGACCCACCTTGGCCTCCCAGTTGCTGGGATTAGAGGCGTGAGCTGCTGCCTGGCCCGGCGTTGGATTTAATATCCGAATCTGTGTATGTTGTCAATCGTAACGCCTGCCAGCAGTCCTCACGTTGGAGTCAGTGCTCACCACCAAAAGGAGGTGTGCACTCTGTGGGGTTCACAGTGCGAATAGTTATTTTGGAGAACTATTTGTAAGTGAGTTCAAAATTAAGACATTTAGAAAGTGATGTTTCAAAAGTTAGATCAGGGTGGCACCTGTGGCTCAAAGGTGTAGGGTGCCCGCCCCATATGCCGGAGCTGGGGTGTTCAAACCCAGCCCCGGCCAAAAACTGCAAAAAAAAAAAAAAAAAAAAGTTAGGATCATGAAATTTTGGAATTTAAACCTTTAAAAATATTTTAATTGAAAAAGTTATGCTTGGTGTATACTTTTTAAAATAAAGAAGAAAATAAATACTTTTCTTGTCCTTCAAAGAAAAGTATTTGTCTTAGAAATGAGGTCAGGAGCCAAAGAGCTGCAGCCTTGGGATCTCCAAGTCAAGGAAAGACCCCCAAGAATAGTAGAACTGCTGAGTCAAAGGACATGGACACCATTGTATTAGGTTATTTCAAAAGTTTTGTCCGTTTTTATGAGTCTACTTTAAACTATAATATCTCAGTGAATATACAATTTAATCAAAATAAGCGCCATTTGAATCAGTGCACTTTTGCCAACGTAACACAAGTTAATAAATTCCCTCGGCATAGAAATTGGGTGCTCGGGATTTGATGAAGTCAACGAAGGCCGTTTTTGCTAGGTCCTGATTGGCAAAGGTTCTACCAGTGAGGAGTTATCAAAGTGCTTGAAAAGATGGTAGTCGGCTGGCAAGAGGTCTGGGGAGTATGGTGGGTGGAGCAGAACTTAGATGCTCAATTCCTTTAATTTTCGGACAGTGATTTGTGAGACATGCAGCCAGGTGTTGTCATGGAGCAGGATCGGACCTCTTCTGTTGACCAGTGCTGGCTGCTGTTGACGCAATTTTCGGTACATTTCGTCGATTTCCTCACAATAGGACTCTGCTGTGATGGTTTGGCCTGGTTGCAGAAAGTTATAGTGAATCACACCAGCCGCTGACCACCATACAGTAACTATGATTTTTTTTGGTGGGGTTTCGCCTTTGGGAAGTGCCTGGGTGGCTCATCGGTGTCCAACCACTGTCCTGAACGTTTCCTATTGTTGTAGAGAATCCACTCTTCATCACACGTGACGATCCGATCCAAAAAAGGATCGTTTTGGTTGCGTAAAAGCAATGAAGAACAAACCTCAAAACGTGACAATTTCTGCCAATCATTTAAATTGTGGGACACCCACTTTTCGAGCTTTTTGACCTTTCCAATATGTTTTAAACCATCAAAAACCACATGGGATCTGACACCCAGTTCTTCCGCCATCCCATGCACCGTTTGTGATGGGTCAGTCTCCACCAGGGTCCTCAAATCCTCATCCTGGATTACTCTAGATCGACCACTTCGGGGCTCATCTTCGAGGCTAAAATTTCCGAAACGAAATTTCACAAACCAACGTCGAACAGTGCGTTCATTAACACTATCATTGCCAAATGCCTGGTTAATTTTTCGGGCTGTTTCGGCAGCGCTTTGGTTCAGTTTGAATTCGTAGAGAAAAATTGGCCAAAAATCGCTTAATGACATCATACAGTAATAGGCTGAAAAGAGTAAAAAAAATTAAAAGTAGAAAAAAATGAACAGCATCAATGTATATAGTACAAAATTCTCCATCGATCAGTATATACCACAACACAGTAGAATAAATATTTATTGAGATATGGAGCTACAAAAACACATGACATTAAAATGGACAAAACTTTTGAAACAACCTAATAAAACTACCACCCGTAAGGAGATCCTCACTTGAATATCTGCACATTCTTGCCTCTCAAACTTGACTTTATTTGATCCACATTTTCCCAAATGCTGATCTGCAGAGTTATTTGTACTCTGCGTCTGTATTCTTATGGGTAACCTTTGATTATATGTAAATGAAATAAAAATAAATAAGTTCAAATGCCAGGTTTTTGCCATGGGGTCCAATGGGCTTGAATTCACAACAAGTAGGAGCTTTTGCTGAGCCTGAGGCCAAGAGGGCCTTGGACTGTATCCCAGCTTCTTAGCCCTGTCCGTCCCTTCCTCATTCACATCCATGTCGGATCCCAGTGCTACACGTCACTGGACAGGAAGAGTGTGTATAAATCACTGTGCATATTCCCAGTACCACGAGCTCCGAGGCTTTGCTTTTCTTACCGTGACTTCCCTTTAAAATGCAGTTTTGTTGTCAGACACGAAGCTCAAAATGTTGTGATGATAAGGCTGAGGTCCTCTGCAGCAAGCATTTTTGTCACCTTGGTGTTTTGGTGCCTGTGTGCTGCGTTCTTACTGGCCACTTCGTGAGATGTCCACAGGCTGAGGACCCCAGATGCCGTCCATGAGAGGTGACAGTTCCACTGACAGCAGTTAGCCTGCTTAGTGCTGGACTAGGCTCTGGACTAGGGGTGGGTGGAGGGGTACAAAAAAAGAGCCGTCTAAAACCCCGGTGGGGAGAAAAAGTGTTCTGTAAAACTGGGGAGACACCATAAAGCATCAGAAAATAAATTGTGAAAAGATATGCTTAAAACTATACATGTTGAACAGAAAGCCTGGGGGGTGGCTCTAATGAGCAAGCATGAGAGAGTTTTTCAGGGTTCTTAAGGGGGAAATAAAAATAAGAGGCTTTTGGGGTAGGGAGAAGGGCATGGGTGTGTCAGTGCAGGCACTGAGTTAAGAATGAAGAAGATGCACATTTGATGTGACCACCATGAAGAACCCACGTGCTGCCGAGCACAGTAGTGAGGTCAGAATTCAAGAGGTTGAGTTGTGAGAGAGGGAGCGTACCTTTGCGTACCTTTGTCACCGTGGATGGAGGCTCATGCTGTAGCCTCCTGAGTAGAGCTGTGGTATGAATGGAGGAGTCATGTGCTGCAGACTTTCCATCAGCTGGGAGTAAGTGAGACCGCAGCCGTGCAGGTGGAAACTGGCGATGGCTAGACTTTGATGCTGGTGGTAGGTGGGCTCTCAATTTGGGGCATTATGGAGGAAAATCATCAGAATTTTCTTAAAAAATGAATGATAAAGGGAGAAAGAAGAGAGAAAAATAATTTCAAGTCTCTAGTGCTTAACGGTCAAGAGGATGGATGGCAGTGATGCTGGGCAAAGGTCATGTAGAAGCTGGAAATAAATGAATTAGCTGGGGGAGGTCATTAGCTCTTTTAAAAGAGGAGAGGCAGTGTATCCCTGACGTCTGGACTCCAGCCACCCAGGTTTAAGCCTGGTCTACTCGTGATTAGTTGTGCAACCCCGACCAAATTAACCTTTCTGGATCTTACTGTCCTCATCTATAAGATGGGGATGAGGCTGGGCACGGGGTTGATGCCTATGATCCCAGCGCTCTCAGTGGTTGAGTCAGGAGGATCACTTGAGCCCAGGAGTTCAAGGTTATGGTAATCTATGATTGCACCACTGCGCTCCAGCCTGGGCAGCAGAGCAAGACCCTGTTTCTTAAAAAAAAAAAAAAAAAAGAGGGTAAGAGCATCTACCTCATCAGGTGGTTGCAAGGGTGAAGTGAGGGAACGTGTAAAATGTTCAGAAGAGCACCTGGCAAGCAGTGTGTGCTGAGCCCATGCCGGTGCTTTTATTAGTATTCATCTTAATGAAACCCAGACACACAGGGGTGCAATCAGATGTGGGAGTGAAGGTGAGATGTCTAGAGGTGGGGATCAGTTGTAGGGATGTGGATAACGAAAGCCTAGGAATTAAGGGTCTTCCCAGAGCAGAGTGAACACAGGGCACCAGTGCAAATGGAAACCCACGTGGTACACTAGAGAATCCCTCTGTGGACGGAGGGGAGGACAGTGAGGAAGCCAAGAAAGACCAGAAGCAACTGGAGAATTAGGAGGCAAATCAAGAGGCTGGTCGTCATGGAAACCAAGGATGGGATTTTTTTTTTTTTTTTTAAAGATGTCCTCTTAAGTCAGATACATTGCGAGTTCAGTGAAAAACGAGGATAAAACATGTACAAGTGATTTGGCCTGGATGTTACTGAACATACCAGAGCCGTTCAAGGAGAAGTCAGGGTTGGGAGGACATCAGAGCCGTGGGGGGAGGTGACAGGGAAAATCCCAGGTAGTGCTGAGAAGAGGCAGCAGGGAAAATGGAACCACTCACCTCCCCACGGGGGAGTTGAGAATTTTTAAAAAACACGAAAAGCAACTAATAGAGAGCAAAAAGTTAGACGCTCTACAGGAGGGGGTAAATGTGGAGCCCAGGTGGGGAATTGGCAGCCTGATGAACAGAAGAGGAGGAAGGCCCCACTGGGCAGGTGGAAAGGCCTTTTTTCCAGCAACGAAGGAAACAAAGGAGGACTGCAGTCCTGGAAGTGATCCAGATTCAAGGAAGGCGCGGGCCTATAAACAGGGAGAATGACATCTGTCTGTGTCTTGTATATATGCCGATGCCGCGCAAGCCTTGAGAAACGTCCAGGCATTACCTTTTCGCAAATAACTTTTTGGTTTATAGTGCTTCTAAGTGTTGGAAAAGAAGTAACTAAGGGAGTTCTAAAAAGCTTTTGTTTTAAAGAGGTCATGTCTCCCAGGAAACATAAGTTTGGAAAAGTTCGTAAAGAATTTGCCTTTGGTTGAGCCACAGTGGGCCAGAAGATCTTCCTGCTTGGCAGCTCCCTGCCCCACCCTCAGCAGGTATGGTTGAGGGACAGGGAGCCTAGACTATAGAAACTTTGGTCAGGATGCTGTAATCCCAGAAGCAAATGGGCATTTGTCTTAAGTTTTCTTTTTTTTAGCTTCATGGGAGATGATCAAATGAGTTGGCTATTTCCCTAGACAATCCAAACCCACACAGGTGATTTGTCTCCCTCCCAGACAGTTTAGCTTTTTGAAAATTCTTCATCTGTTGGTTCTGAGAACTGACTAGGTCTATAAATATCTTTTAACAGGTTCTCTTTCTATACGGACATCATGAGTAAACAAGTGATTTTACAACTACACTCCAGATTCTAGATGAGGTGCTGCTGTGTTCTTTTTACAGGCAGGCAGGGATGGGGGGTGGGGAGGGAAACGGGACAGGGGACAGCTTCCTGAAAGAGCAGCACTCAGGCAGCAGGAGAGCTGAGGGGTCCCTGTTCTGAACCCCCTTTCTTCTCTCTTTCTCCCTCCCAACCTTGTCTTGTGTGGCTGAGGTTGAGGAAGGCCCATAGGCCCATAGGCCCAGGGGATCTGGTGACCTTGGGGTCCTGTTCTTCCTGGACAGTGAGAGTCCTGAGGAGTTGTTTTTCAGTTTCTCCGCCAGCAAAGCAGCTCTGTAGGTAAGGGGTAGCTTCCAGCGATTGGGTGTGTCCTGCCTCTGCCAGCTGCAGTGTTTCCAGCTGATGTCCAGACACATGTTCTTTTGAAAGAAGTGAGTGAGAAGAGATCATGAGCCCAAGTCTGTGAACACTCAAGTGGGCCATTTTCTGGCCATAAAAAGCTCAACCAGTGCTCTAGAGGGGAAATAAGTCATCTGAAGAACTTTATAGAGTTCACTTAGATCACCCATGAAAAATCAGTCTTTTAGAACCAGTTATTTCACTTAAACCAGACTAAGAAGAGAAGGTGGGTAAGGGTAGAATAGAGAATGAGACTTTATCTCCCAGTAGTGGTAAGAATAATGGCTGTCATTGTTGTCAGCAGTAACTGACATTTCATGAGAACCTCAGTCCAAAAGGCACTGTTCTGAGCACTTAATACTCTGCGTCTCATTGATTTCAATAAACCCTCCTGTCAACCTGTAATACACTGGATACTACCAGCATCAACATTTTATAGGTGAAAAAGTGGTGTTGCTTTCCTATCACTTTAACAAATGACACTGGTTGGACTGATGTCTTATTCCAAAATGCATTTCTCTTAAATAGATACTTCGTTCTTTTAAGGGCCTCTCGTCCTTTTATGTTTGTACTTTATGGTTTGAGAGCTTTTGTGTTTGAGTTTTCTGGAAGCCCACAGTTGGAAAACAGGGCAACTGGGGTCTCCACTTCTCTGCATTTTGTCTGAGGATGCAGCATTATTTTTGTGTTGTTGATGTTCTTTTTTGGCAAGAAGCACTATTTTTCATAACTTGATGAGAAAAACTTTCATGCATTTGACCTTAAGGACCTGAATAGCATAGGCGCGCGCGCGCACATACACACACACACACACACACAGGAGTCAACATTGCCATGTTTTAAAAAGTAAAATAAGGGTTTTTTGGTCCTCCCGCCCACATGCCCTAGAAATCCCATAATTAGTATAACAGCCTCCCTCTCTGATGGATTTCTGAAGTCACTTGGGTGGTGTGTATTGTACATTCATTCTAAATAAGGGTCTTAGTTGTTTTTTCTTTTTTACTCCCTCCTAAGATGTATTAAGAAGATTGCTTACTGTAAGCTTTTTTTCTTTTTTCTATGAAATATCAGAAAAACCAAGTCCTGAAATTCCAAATAGAAGTTATTGACTCCTAAGTGATTGTGACCACATTGAATTGATAAACTCAAGTTACTAGCAAGGTAAATAAGAATAGCTAAAAATGAGTTCAGGCCCCTTGGTTTTAAAAGCCTCCCACCCCACCCCAGAAGCTCCAGGATGTAAGGAACTCCTGATCCTCTGGAGCTGAAGAGTGTTCTGGCTGATAGCCATTTTCCAGCCTTCTTTTTGTATGTTATCCTCTTAGTTTGAACTAATTTGGGTATTCAGGAAGTCCACACGTATTTCTCAAGCTCCCATTTTCTCAAGTCCTATGATAGACTCTGAGGACAGGAAGCTAAAAGGCCCCTGTCCTCCGGAAATTTAGAGATTAGCAAGGAGGAGGCTATTCAACCATTTACCAGTTAGGGGTGTCTTGAAGGCAGTGAGAAGGTGCTGCTGAAACTGCACATAGCTGAGGCCCGGCCCAGTGTGGGGCCTCTGGCCAAGGAGGGGGCTCTTTTCAAGGCCTGGAAGTTGAGGCCACATGCTGAGGGTGGGCTAGTGAGGGCTAAGGCTGTCTGGGGCTATGCAGGGCGTTGGGTGATGCAGGGGGTGGAGCGATGCGGGGGCAGGGCTGTGCGGGGGGTGGAGCGAAGCGCGGGCAGGCCAGGGACTGTGGTCGAGCCATGCGGGGGCGGGGCGGAGG
>CAUYPK010100309.1:0-27144 GCA_963574355.1 Loris lydekkerianus | reverse complement strand
TGACTCTTGTATGCAGCAAATATCTGACCTGAGTTTTTGTATCCAGTCAGCTAACCTGTGCCTCTTCAGAGGACAGTTTAAGCCGTTCACATTAATGGAGAATATTGATAAGTCTGGTAAAATTTTGGGTATTGAGTTTTTTCAAAGTCCAGTTGACATTTTTAATCCTTTCGCCACTGAGGAAGTTGGAGTTTGATCAAAAGTTGCTGAGTGAGTTTACTTTTGTGGTAGAGGATTGGGCTGGTCATTATGGAGGATAGGTCTGAGATTATCCTGAAGAGCTGGTTTGGTTATGGCAAATTTCTTCAACATATGAATGTCATTAAAGTATTTAATTTCTCCATCATAAATGAAACTCAGTTTAGCTGGATACAGGATCTAGAGTTGAAAGTTTTTTTGCTTTAGGAGATTAAAAGTTGATGACCACACTCTTGTGGCTTGAAAAGTTTCCGCAAACATATCTGCAGTCATTCTAATATTCTTCCCTTTGTAGGTAATGGATTTCTTATGACTGGGTGCTTTCAGAATTTTCTCCTTCATATTAATTGTAGTGAAGTTAATTATGATATGCCTGGGGGATGTCTTATTCAGATTGAGTCATGCTGGGGTTCTGAAACTGTCTGCTATCTGAATTTCAGAATGTCTTGGCATGTCTGGAAAATTCTTTCATAATTTCATGGAGAATAGCCTCTGTGCATGGTGAAGCCACTTCACCGCTTTCAGAGATTCCAATCAGCCAGATATTAGCCTTCTTCAAATTATCCCAGAGCTCTCTACGAGAATAATCTGTTTTTGCTCTCCATTTCTCTTGCGCTTTGAGAGTTTGGGAGCGTTCAAAGGCTTTGTCTTCAATGTCAGAAATCCTTTCTTCTCCTTGCTCCACTCTGTTACTGAGGGATTCAACTGTATTTTCAGATCTTTAAGAACTGCAAATTCTTGCTTCAATGTGTCAAAATCTTTGGTGGTTTTGTGTTTAAATTCACTGAATTTTTGAGACAACTTTTGAATTTCTCCTCAAATTTCTAATTCCAACTTTTGCTCCTCGAATTTCTAATTCCAAATGTTCCTCCATTCTATTAATCTTGTTTGAAATCCAAATTGTGAATTAGAATCTCAGCCAGCTATTTATGAATAGGATCTTCAGTTACATCTGCCATATCTTTCCTTGGGAAGGTTGATCTACTCTGGTATTCATGTTACCAGAGTCTTTATGCTGATTGTGCCCCATGATTATTTTACATTGTTTGACTTTTCCCCTGGAGCTTTGCCAAGGGCCTGTACAGCGCTATGGCCTGAGAAACTGGGGGCCTGCTTGATGTGTTCAGGCTAAGTCACTCTGTCTTGTTTTCAGCTGATCTCTGTCCAACCCTAGTGAAACAGTTTCTCTGGGTTGACGTCTCAGCTGTGGAGAAATATCAGCAATTAAGTCACCCCACCCCCCACAGGCAACAATTGGAAAAGGAAAATCAAACCTTCCTACAACCACACATCCAGGGCACCACTTGGATAGTCCTGGGCGATTGGCTCAGTTCAAAAGCTCCAAATAAATTGTCTCAGTCAGCAATTGTCTCAGGTGGAAGAGTTTAAAAGGTCTCTGACAACTAGATCACAGGGGTCTGCTGACAACTCAAATGTGACTTGCTCTGGTGCTCCGTGAGGTCAGGAGGACCCACCCAGCAAATAGATTAGTCTGGGAAGGTTGATGCCTCATTCCCCACCTTGCACCTCTGTCACATCCAGTCACTGATAACCCCACAGGCCTGTGACCCAGTTGCCTCCAAAGAGCAGATACTCCAGGGGGTTGCACCTGCCTGAATCACAAGAAAATCTGTATCTCCTCAGCCAGGCTGCTGCTTTCTGCCTCTATCCAGCAGGGGGAGGTTAGGCCTGACAACCTCGGGCTTTGATGGAGGCTGGGGGTGTTCACTCATTCCAGCCCTGCCCCTGATTGATGTTACTGACAGACCAGAAAAACTTTGTGGAATCTGTTTCTGTCCCAGCTAAATTCCCCTATAGAAGAGAAGCTGTGTTGAGTTCACAGAACCTGCCCCTCAGGCCCTGTCTTTGCTGCTGCCTGGTAGTTTGTATTTGCAGCACAGTTAGCTGTCAGTTCTAGCCTCCTGTCCTCCTTTGTCTAGACTGATGATCCCCTGGGGGCCAGGAGGATCTTAGGCTCATTAAAGTGGTCCTCTGGGTCAGCCCCACTCTGGGAGTCAGCCGATATTGTGTGTGCATTGTCTAGTCCCCATGCTCCACCCAGGCTGGTACCAACTCAGGCAAACCCTTTACTCATGGGGCCTGCGTTTCCATCCCACATCTGTTCCAACAGTCGTTGCCACCTGAAGATGCCCAGCCTCCTGTGGTTGCCCAGATAGACAGGGGTTTGACTCCAGAATATCCAGGGGTGAGCCCTATTTTTGCCAAAAATTGCTGCTGCTCCGCACCTTGGGCCACCACCGGTCCGGCATGGTTCCCTCTCAGCCAACCATCCTCTCTTCACTCCTGTGCCGCAAAATCAGCACTGACCAGCTGCAGTACAGGTCCTGGTCCACACCCCTCAAGAAATCACCCAAGAATCTGGACTCCTGGGGGACAGGCCTCCAGACCTCAGATTGAGAGTGGAGAGGAGTGCTGGGAGCTCAGAATTACAGGTAGAGAATATATACAATTTTACACAGTTTTATGCCTGGCAGGAGAGCCCCATGGCACCCTAGTAGAGGAATTAGGTCCAGTTTTTAGAGGGTCTCTCCTGTGGAGTATAATGGGAGGACGTTTAAACTCAGTTCATTTGTTTATGGGGTACTCCAAGCCGTTCTCATGGGGGAGGGGACTCCCGTCCACTTGATGGATTTTGTACCTTTTGTTTGTATCCTTGGGGTCGCAGCTCACCTCAGCAGGGATGATGTGCATTCTTCAAACTTCTCTCTTGGCGCAGCTCTAATCCACTATGTTACTTGCTAAATTTCTGTCCTTTAGCTCTCCTTCTAAACGGAAGCCTCTGTGGAAAGCTGGCTTCAGTCAGCCATCTTGTCTCTGCTCCTTCAATAGTCTTTTTTTACATTATTAATTGAAGAAAAGTGAGTGCCCTTTGAATTTTTTTTTTCTTTTCTTTTTTTTTTTTTTTTTTTGAGACAGTGTCTGGCTATGTCACCCTGGGTAGAGTGCCAAGGCATCACAGCTCACAGCAACCTCCAACTCTTGGGTCTAAGTGATTCTCTCAGCCTCCCAAGTAGCTGGGACTACAGGCGCCTGGCACAATGCCCAGTTATTTTTTGTTGTTGTTGTTGTTGCCATTGTTGTTTTAGCTGGCCCAGGCCAGGTTCCAACCTGCAAGCCTGGGTGTATGTGGCCCACGCCCTACCCACTGAGCAACAGGTGCCGGCCCCTTTAAGTATTTTTTAAGATTAGGAAACAAAAAGAAGGCAGAAGGAGAAAAATCAAGCCTGTAAGATGATGCCTAATGATTTCCCATCAAAATTCTGATGAAAAAAATTCTCTGGTGAAGCTTTCCCAAGTGTTTTCATGCTAAATTGTTGGCTAACTTTCTCAAAACACTGTCATAATAAGTGTAAGTTATTGTTCCTTGGCCCTCCAGAAAGTCAACAAGAAAAATCCCTTGCACATTCAAAAAAACTATTACTGTGACCTTTGCTCTGGACAATTTCACTTTTGCTTTGACTGGACAACTTCCATCTCTTGGAGCCATTGCTTTGTGCTTTGTTTTCAGGATAGTGTTGGTAAAGCCATGTTTCATCTTCTATTATTATTCTTTAATGAAATGTTTCAGGATCCTGATATCATGTGTTTAAAATTTCCATTGAAAGCCCTATTCTTGTCTACAGCTGGTCTGGGCACAATGGTTTTGACATCTATCGAGTGGAAAATTTGTTCAACTTTAATTTTTCAGTCAGAATTATGGGAGCTGAACTAATTGAGATGTCTATGGTGTTGGCTATAATTTTTCCTGTGCTGTGAACTTTATATCAGTTATTTCTTATCTTACAAAGTCCTTTGTTGGGGACACTTGTATCATGATTTGAATTGATGAGGAAGCTGAGCCCCAAGGTGATTAATCGAAAAAACACAGCTGTCACGTAAATAATGCATGGATGATGGATGGATGGAAAGATGAATGAGTGGATAGATAGGTGGATGGATGAATAGATGAACGGATTGGGAGATGGATAAATGAAATAATGAGTGGTGGGTAGACAGATGGATAAATGAAATAATGGGTGGTGGGTAGACAAATGGATGGATGAATTAATGGATAGATGGATAGATAAATGGATAAATGGATGGACAGATGGATGAATAGATGGGTGGACAAGTGGATGAGTTGGTGAGTGGGTGAATGCTTGAATGGGTAGAAAGATAGATGGATGGATGATGGATAAATGAATGAATGGGCAGATGAATGAAAATGGTAGATGGCTATAGATTCAAATCCAGTGTTCTTTTCATTAGACAAGTTCACATAAAGGATGTCCCTGAGGACACTACCAGTTGGTTGGGCCTGAGTCAGTGGAATGAGTCTGACAGTTTTTTTCTGATCTTGCTTTATGTCCAAGTTCACAAGGTTCTTAAAAACCTCAGAAACTTAGCCCAGCAAACTTGCTGCAGATGGCATAGTCAGAACATGCCAGAACCTAGATTTGCATAGGATTCCCTACACTAATTTGCTGACCCTCCCATGAAGTCAATGCTTCCAGGACCTTCAGAAACCCCTAGCTAGGAGCTTACCATGTGTTGTTAGTCTCAAATTCACTTATTCTGAGTTAGAATTCATTTATAAGCCTGAAGTACGTGCTATTACACACTTGAAATGGCAACAAATCTTGTTTATCTTTATAGTATGCATTTGGTATCTGGTAAAGCCAAAAGTAATATGTGCCAATGTGGGTAAGATAGAGGTTAATATCTGGGTTTGCTTATTTTTGTTGTTGTTGTTGTTTAAGAGGAAAATAAACTATGGTAATATTCATCAAAACTTACTATTCCAAAAAGAAGTGCTAAACATATTCTGAGAAAATCATGTGGTTATAAACAGTATATTACCTTTCAAAGTGAAGAACTATTCTTCTGCAAGGAAATATGTTCGGATGTAACAGTTATAAAATTGATTAATTGACACTAAAAAGGCAGTGTCACTGAATCAATAATCAAAAGCACTACAACAATGAAAATTCCGGAACTAGATGGATGGCTACACTGGTGAATTCTACCAAACATTCAAAGAAGAATTAATACCAATCCTCCTCAAATTCCATCAAAGAATTGAAAAAGAGGAAATACTTCCAGGTTCATTCTATGAGCTTAGCATGATACCAAAGTCAGATAAAGACACTGAAAGAAAAGAAAACTACAGACCAATATCCCTAATGAATATCAGTATAACAATCCTCAACAAAATACCATAAACCAATTTCAGTAGCACTTTAAAAGAATTATATATCATGATCAAGTGAGATTTACTCCTGGATTCCAAGAGTGTTTCAACATGCAAAAATTGATCAATGTAACATACTACTTTACAGAACTAAGGGGAGAAAAACCACATAATTATCTCAATTGATACAGAAAAAGCATTTGATAAAATTCAGCACACTTTCATGACAAAAACATTCAATAAACATGGATTAGAAAGAAACTTCTTCAACATGATTAAAGGTTATATATAATAAGCCAATTGCTAACATTATACACACTGGTGAAAGACTGAAAGTTTTCCCTGTCAGATAAGAACTAAAACAAAGGCCTTGTGAGGTGGCTCAGACTTGTAATCCCAGCAAGGTCAAGGTGGGTTGATTAGTCTCACAGGTTTGAGACCAGCCTGAGCAACAGCGAGACCCCACCTCTTAAAAAAAAGAAATAGCTAGGCATTGTGGTGAGCACCTGTAGTCCCAGCTACTTGGGAGGCTGAGGCAAGAGAATCGCTTGAGCCCAAGAGTTTGAGGTTGCTGTGAGCAGTGGCGCCACGGCACTCTACCAAGGCCAATTCTGTCTCAAAAAAAAAAACCCCAAAAAACTAAAAGATGCTCATTTTGCCATTTTTATTTAACATTGTATTTGAAGTCTTACTCAGAACAATTAAGCAAAAACAGGGGGGGAAAGGTATCCAAATTAGAAAGAAGCGAAAAGAACGAATACTGTATAATTACACCTATTTGAGGTATTTAGAGCAGTGAAAGTCACAGTGACAGAAAGTAGAATGGTGGTTGCCAGGGGCTGGGGAGGGGGCAATGGGGAATTTTGTTCAGTGGAAATACATTAAAGTTTGGGTAGATGAAAAACTTTTGGAGATGGATGGTCATGATGGTTGCACAAAAACATGAATGTCCTTAATGCCTCAGACTGTACACTTTAAAATGGTTAAGATGGAAGATTTTATGTGCATTTTGCCACAATTTTTTAAAATGTAAAGACCATTTCATTAGTTCTTTATTTATGCCAGTTCATGTGGAAAGGCAGTCTCTTCCGGTACCCCAGGACGGAGCAGTGACCTGGAAGAATCCTGCCCACAGGAGCAGGCAGCAGCTCTCTTCTTCCAAAGATGTAGTCAAAGTGTCTCTTTCTCTACGTGAAGGGCAGGAAAACTCACAAAAACACAAGTGTGTATAAAGTTCATTCAAAAAATTGTAGACTTCCCTCCAGATGGAGAATGTCTTCTTAAATGAAGTCTGTGGGTAGAGTCTGGCATTCACAGCCATCATCTTCTATAACACTCTTAGTAACCACCCATACAGGGCAGGGTAGGCTGTACCAATCCATTTTATAGGCAAGGTTTATCCCCCTCAGCACTAGTGACTTTGGGCCGGAGGATTGTTTGTGGTGGGGCTGTCCTTGGCATTGGAGGATGGTTAGCAGAATCCCTTGCTTCTAATCACTAGAAGACAACAGCAGCCCCCCTGTAACCTAGTTGTAAAAACAAAAAGTGTCTCCTGTTTGAGAACCACTTGTTGAGAGGGCTTGAGACACATAGTCTACACACAATCCTGCTTTCTAATTCCAATCACCTGTTGCACTGTGAAACTGGGCTAATTCTCTAATTATGGCCCCCTCCATGGCCACTCTCTGCACTTCTCCGCCTTGCTCCCTGCCATGGAGCAGGACATCAGGGATGCCTCCCTGGGCTTCCTGGCCCCCTGCCTCCAGATAGGTCAAGAATCAGGAGGCACAGATGAGGATGAGGAGGGGAAAGAGCATAGTTGGTATGTTTCTCACTCGCCTAGGCCTCCCTCCCTGCACACAGAAGGTCTGACAACACTCAGCTCCTGTCAGCTCTGGGCCAAGGAATGGGCACAGTTCCCATGGCCACAGGCCCTTCATGTTTAACTTGCCCTCAACCCTTTGCTTGGTCTTTGCATGCCACTATGCATAAAATTTTCATTATTTCCAATTAAAACCTTTTGATGGGGCCATCTGCTCCAGCCTGTTAAAACCAGTAACCCCAAGCTTAGGACAAGAACTAAAAGTCAACACTTGAATACATCTCTAATTATCACTGCCTTCACTTCCAGCAAGCTTTCTGCTGCCCCACTTGAATGCACCCTCTTCTTTCCACAGCCTCCTAATCCTGGTTGCTAATGCTCTTACAGTATTCTTCCCCCTCCACCTTGGGCTAAGTTATTTCTATCCCATCTTATCTCCTCCATTGGACTTAGAAATTTGGGAGGAAAAAAGAAAGGGATTGTATTTTACCCTGTTTATATGAAAATGAATTATTTTTGTGTTAATTCCCATTTTTCTTCAATACTCGGATACAAAATTCTTACTAAGGTTTGTTTTAGAACTTTCTTTTGAACTTTCATAGATTGCTTATAGAATAATTTATAGAAAATCCATAATCCAAATTATGGATTTTCAGTTTTTAGGACTTTTACAAATTTCTATCTTTTGATTTTCATAGGAAAAGCACTCGCAGCACATTACTGCATCACTGGTGGTGGTTATTCCTAGCTGTTGGGGACTGACTGGATTATGGCATTTATCAAAGCTCTTCAGGGGCCAAGCAAGAGGCTTTGCTTAGTCTAGCAGAGCTCTCTGGGTGCCTTTGGGCCTGAAAGTAATAACTTTTGGATATTTCCTTGGACCACTCAGAACTGAATGACACTTCACATCAAATAACAGTCCACTTACTGGCAACTAACCTCACTGAGTGCTCATTGTGTGCCTGGCCCCGTGATCAGCACTCTTGATATGTGGATAATTAATTTAAACATAATCTCACTTAAATGTACAATCTGCAGGCAAATTTGTAGTGAATGGAATCCAGTGCATCAACAAGTAAATTCAAATTCAATAAGAAATGTGTATTAATGACATTTTGGTGAAAACAAAATGAGGAAAATTGTGTGGAGTAAATGAATTGAACTTCTAGCATGGGAGAGGCCTCATGGATGACCTAAAAGGAATTCACTGTTCATTCCAGGAGAAATGAAAAGGAAGGGCTGGGATCCTGGAAGGCTGGTGGCACAGAGGGGGCACCCCCACAAGGCCTGGGGGAGAAAAAGAAACAGTCAAAGTAAGGTGGCATAAGGTCAGAAAACAAGTCTGTGATGTTTCCCTAACCACGAGATGCAATGCAATCCGTTTCTTTGAACACTAGGCACTGGAGAAACACAAAGCCTAAGACATGATCACCATACCTAGGTAGCTCAATCAAAATTCAAGTAGCAAGATAGGCTGATGGCCAGAAAGTCCAGCCAAGCAGGAAGGACATGAAGAAAGCTGAGCCCCAGGGTGGTGTCCTGAGAGCCAGGAGAGAAGGCTTTCTGGGGCAGGGTGGTTTCACACCAGCCTCAGAGGAGGCCTTGAGGGCAGGGCTAACTATGCTGTAGGCTTCTTGGTAGAGAAGACAGTGGGAAGGGCTTCTGGGGGGAGGGATGCAAGGTGATTCTGGGCCAAGACCATTTTTTCTCTGCCCTGCTCTTAGGTACCACTGCAGCTCCATGAGTGAGGCAGCAGGACTATGCAGCCAAAGACCCCATTCTTCTGGGGACCTCTCTGATCCTCCAGAGAGACCACAGGGGCATAATGAAGCAATCTGCCATAGAGAAAAGCTAAGCATAAAAAAAGTATGTCCTGATTATCAGGGAATGTCTCAAAGAAGTGTCCCAGAAGGGTGGGGGTTCTAAAAAAAAGTTTTGTGTGATATAAGCAGTGTCTTTATGAATGCAGGTGGAGCCACCCCAGGCACATGTTCACCCACTCACACACACATGCACACCTACACACATCTCTATATCCCTTCTTGATCAACTATTCCAAATCCCTTCTTTTGAGAGCAGGAGCTGTTTCTATCTTTAGCGTTCCTGTAAATGCCACAGCATGCAGCACAGTACACAATACCCAGTGTCCTCTGCTAGTAGTCAACAATTGTCCTCTAAGATTGGTGTGGGATGGCCCTCTCTAAATAAGCAAATGAAAACCAGTTTCAGGCACCAGGAGGATACATGTGCAAGTGAAGATTTGTGTCCTTGAGGCAGATTCCTCTGGTTACTATGGTTTCAAGGCCATTGGGAGGTAACTAGGCAACTTTTCTGGTAACTTGTTCCTGCACTTTCCCTCAAACTCAAAATTGACCTGATGAATACCTAACTTGACTGGACCTTTATGCTGTATCTCCAATTGCTGACCTGGACACCTCTACCTGCATTTTGCGGACAAAGCTCAAACTCAACGTGTTGCAAGCTTAAATCATGTCCCTTCGCAAACATGTTCTCCACTTGCATCCCTGCCTCATCATTCACTGTGTTGCCCAAATTACAAACATGAGCCTTTTGTCCTCTACCCTGGCTCTCTGCCACCTCAGCGATCCTTCCACCTGTCACTGCAGTAGAGATGACCCACCAGCAGGCACAGAAACCATCACTAGATCCTGAGTGCTCTTTTTGCCTCCTGTTTTCTCCCCACCTTCAACCCCTTCTCTACACTCTTGCCACAGATGTCTTCTAGAATCCAAATGAGAGTACATCACTCTCCAAGTACATATCCATCAATGATCCTAAAACCCTTTCAAAATGAAGTCCCATTTCTTGGCAAGGCATATCAGTCTTAACCCAGAACCTTTGTTTCTCAGTCTCAACTCTGGCCATAACAAGACATCCTGTGCCCTGCACTTTCATGTTTCCAAGCCTGATGCCACATGTCACATCCTTCTGATTGCTGGTTTTCTTCTGTTTTCACCCAAGCCAGAGAATTGCTTGAAGACAAGAGTATTGCCTTATTTTCTGTAAAATCTCTCGCTCCATGTTTTGCATACAGTGGGCATTCAATAAATGTGTGTTGCATGAATGAACAGTGTGCAGCACTGGATCAGGAGATGTGATTCCAAGCATACTGGAGGCATAGATTTATCTTGGAGGGCTCGGCACCTACACTGAGGATGGTGGGTTCGAACCCTGCCCGGGCCTGCTAAACAACCATGACAATTGTAACCAAAAAATAGCTGGACATTGTGGCGAGCGCCTGTAGTCCCAGCTACTCAGGAGGCTGAGGCAAGAGAATCGCTTTAAGACCAAGAGTTTCAAATTGCTGTGAGCTGTGACGTCACAGCACTCTACCGAGGGCGACATAAGTGAGACTCTGTCTAAAAAAAAAAAAAAAAAAAAAAAAGATTTATCTTGGAGAAGCCCCACAACCGCCTTTGAGTTCCATGGCCAAAACCCAATAGTTTCAGAGCTACTCCTTTTTGATATGGGTTTACACTGGGTTTGTTAAATTGACAGCCTATATTTTATTTTTAACGTGCTATTAAATTAACTAGGGCATTATTCCAACCCCCAATGTTTTCTAACTATTTGTTTCGGAGAAACTATTAACCCACTTAACTGTCTAATCAGAAAACCATTTCTTCTGCAAAAATAGCTGTTTGAAGTTGCCCTGGTTACCTGCAGACACTCCTCTAAGAGCGCGCTGACATTCAGACACCCGCAGGCAGAACTCACTTTCAGGACCTCCCACAGCACTCCTCACTTTTAGATCTTTCTCTTTTTTTCTTTCAGCTTTTCCACTGCAGAGCGGCACAGAACAACCTAAAATGCTTTGCCTGGCAACTTTCAAGAGCAGAAACCGAGGGCTAAGAGAACGCAGTGATTTTTAAGTTACCCAGTTAACGCACGGCTCCTTAGCCTTCACGCGTGAGGCACCAACCCGTCCACTTCTGCAGCACTACCACCTAACGCGTTTCCCACATCTCGGATGCCTGCGTAAGTGGTGCGCTGAAAAGTTAAGCTTTTTCCCTTGGAGAACTCATCTCCCCGAAGCTGTTAGCTAGGAGAAAGAAATCAGGTGACTCAGGGTCTTCAGGCAGGGATTTCCTCACCGGTTTAAAATCAAGCCAAATTAAAGACCAGAATAAAGTCGTATTGGCGGAGCTGCGGGTCTTCGGCGGCGGAGCCAACGCGGGAGGGGTGGGACCGGACAGGTGGGCAGGACCTGGCAGGGAATAAAGGGTCCCGCGAAATCCGCGTTTGCTCCGCCTCCCAGATTCTTCCGTAGCCTCCCTGAGCCACGTGCGGGCGCCCGCGACTTCGGCTAGAAAGGCGGCGGCAAAGTGGAAGGGCAGGGAGGTCGTCGTTTCCGCCCCGCAGGTTGCAGAAGTTGTGCTATACATTTCCAAGGTTCATTTTCTGCGTTTCCTTCGTCTCCTCTTTTTATCTCGCACTACCACAGCCGGGCACAGCCCTCTTGCCACAGTGAGAGTCACACGTCCCCTCCCAGCATTCGGCTCGACTCACACTGCGGTCCTGCCACCCTCAGCCCCCGGCCCGACTGAGACTGACGCGCGCCAGAGCTCGGCGGGGAAGAGCGATGTGAACAGACCACGCTGAGAGGGGAGAGATGTGGAAGAGCGTTGGGCCACGTGACGGCACGTCTACCAATGGCAGGGCGGTGTTGAGGGCGACGAGGCGGGGCAGGGCGCGGGGGCGGGGCGAGCTGCGGGAGGCGGGGCGGGGGCGGGGCGGCGGACTGGGGGAGGAGCGGGGCGGGCCGGGGGAGAGGCGGAGAGACGCCGCCGCCGCTGCAGCCGCCGCCGCCGCCGCCGCCGCCGCCGCGGCTGCCGCAGCTTCTGGGAGCCTGGAAAAGGGGAAGCGAGAGCGAGCTAACGACTCTGTCCCCGGGCGGCGGCGGCGGTGGCGGGGGCGGCAGCGGTGGCCGGGTGGGTGCGACGGCCGGGGCGGGGGCGCTGCTGCTGCTGCGGGGGGCAGGCGGCGGCAGGGGCGGCGGCGGCCGGCACTAGCCATGCCGAATAAAAACAAGAAGGAGAAAGTGAGTCCCGGGCCCGGGCCGTCGGGACGGCCGGGGGCAGAGGAGGGGGAAGGGGCCGCGCCGAGAGCGGGCTGGGGAGGACTGCCCGGGAGGAGGCGGCGCAGCGGTACTCCGGCGTCTTGGCTGGGGCCCTCACCCTTCTCGCCCCGACGCCGCTCCCGGGTCCCCGAGGTGCGGCGGGAGAGGACCGCGCACCCCCACCCCCGGGCCTCTCTCTTCCCTCTCGGCCGATGGGGGCGGGGAGCAGCGGGATCTTGCGGGAGCTGCGGGGGCGCAGGTCCCTGCGGCTGGGGGCCGGGGGTGGGGGGAGGTGCTGCCCGGGGGTGGGGGGCGTGGGCGACCGCCCCCGGACTGTGAGAGCGGTCGGCCTGAGGGGGCGGATTCGGCGCCGAGGTGGTTGACCCAGCCTTTAAGTCTCCCGAGAAGGGGCTTCAAGCAGGGGACTGCAGACGCCTACGGAGGAACCTGGATGGGGAGAAAGGGGGCGGGAACGTACCCCGCTTGATGCTTACAAAAAGAATTTTATGCTGCTCCAGAGGGACGCATTGGGGCTCTCAAATACTGTTATTATCCTGGGTGGCGGCCGTGGTGATGGCTGTGTGCGAGTGTGCTGCGTTTGCATTGGTGGGGGTTGGGGGCATATATTTTTGCTTCAGGTGGAGCTCTGTAGCGTTTCAGTATCACCCCAGAAATCCTCACTCATAGGATTTAGGGTGGGAGGGAAGAAAAGGATGCGATGCGATGTGGATCTTTCCAAATGCCAAGAACACTGTGAAAATTGGGTTTATCAGTTTCTGCTTAAAGTTTTCAACTCCAAATACAGATGAAGAAAACGAAGAGACGCTAAATTGGGGGAGGGAGTAGGATTGCAATACACTATCTCTATAAACAATATGATATAGAAATTTCTTGGTATGAATTAAAACTATTAGAAGCGCTTCTTAAATTGTGTAAATCAATTTTAAAACTGCATTTGGTTTATCTGATGTTTAGCAGTCTAAAAATTGAGAAGACTAATTGATTTTTGCTTAATGTTTCCTAGGAACCACCTAAAGCAGGGAAAAGTGGGAAAAGTTCAAAAGAAGGACAGCAAGACGCAGTAGAATCAGAGGTAACTGTCCTCAAATATTCACTGTTTTCCATGAACACTTTTTAACTTAGATTAGAAACACTTGAGGATGATAAAACCCAGGGTCTTCTAAAATGTTTCTCTGTTTGAGATTTTATTTATTTTTTTTTTAAAGACAGAGTCTCACTTTCTCACCCTCAGTAGAGTGCTATGGTGTCATAGCTCACAGCAACCGCCAGCTCTTGGGCTCAGGCGATTCTCTTGCCTCAGCCTACAGAGTAGCTGCGACTACAGGCGCCCTGCACAACGCCCATCTATTTTTTTGTTGCACTTCCCGTTTGAACCCGCAGCCTCAGTATATGGGTCCTGTACCCTCCTCACTGAGCCACAGGCACCACCCATGTTTGGGGCTTTTTTGGCATCTTTAATTACCTTTAATTTTAGTTATTTAGATATTTACTATTCTGCTTTGAAAAAATATTAATACTTTTATACAAATTGCGTTTGTCTATAGACGTAGTATTTTTAATTTTATTCCCTACACTTTAAACCTAGCTGCCCCTCCTCCTGTGTATAACTGGTTTTATTGGATACTCCCCCTGCTTGCTTTACATACTGTTGGATGGTTGGTTTTCTTTCTTTGATGACCCTTGTTCTCCTTCATATCATCTCTGCTGCTTGTGTCCTGGTTTATTTATTTCTGTTGATGTCTGGTCCCTTGGACTCTTTGCCTAATAATATTGGTATTTTTTGCCTATTTATTGTATTTTTGTATAATCTTCTGTCATCTTTCACATTCTCTCTCGCTCTCTCTGCGTTGGCCACTTCTGAATTTTGTTTGGTTCTTAACTTTGAGCTCATTTAAGGAACAACTGTAATGCTTAGTGAATGCTTGATGAGGTTGATGTTGTTCCTTGACACCATTGGGTCTTCGGAGATTTTTCAGAGGCACCACCTTCCTTTGCTTCCTTGATTACCAGTAATTGTCATTGAACTAGAGTACCTGGGGTCCAGGGTCCAGGAACTGTATGTTTTGTTTTGAGACAGTAACTCTGTCACCCTGGGTAGAGTGCTGTGGCATCATAGCTCACAGCAGCCTCAAACTCTTGAACTCAAGTGATCCTCTTGCCTCAGCCTCACAAGTAGTTGGGATTACAAGCACCTGCCACACGCCCAGTTATTTTTAGAGACGAGGTTCTCCCTCTTGCTCAGACTGGTCTTACCCCCTGAGCTCAAACTGTTTACCAGCCTCAGTCCCCCAAAATTCTAGGAAGTGTTAGCCACCGTGCTCGGCCACAGGAGCTATATGGCAGAGCGGTTAGGTCCTTTTGAATCTGTGGGTGGCAGAGAAGCAGCTTAATAGAGGTATCAGTTCTCCAGAGCTAGAGCAAGGGAGATCCTCAGTCTTACCACAAATGACATTAATTTGTGTCAGACTCTTGCCTGTAAGCCAAATTAGAATGAGTTAAATTCTGTCTGGGAAACACAGTTAACTAGTGATTACGTGCAGTAGGCTTTTTTTTTTTTTAGCCTGAGGTTGTCTTTTTCCTATCATTTGGTGTATTCTAAACCTCCCTCCTTTTCAGCAGGTGGTTTATTCCAGCAAATCTGTTGCCCTCGCCAAAGCAAAAAGCAGAAATGCAAAAGGTTCTTTAAATGTCAGTAGTTAGGATCATTTGTGCCAATCTGTTTCTACCCTTTCTTTATAGTGGACAATCAGTAGTTTTCCTATGGCATGCTTGGATTTAACTGGCGTACTTCTGTGTCATCTTTGATTTAGATGGAGATGAAATTTAGTTGCTCTCTGGGAGTATATACTATATGCTTTAGGGGGTTGTTGATCTTTCATTAAAACTGCTAAGACTTCCTACTTCTCCCCAAACCTGTCTTGCTTACATATCTGTGTCCTCTTACTGTTAGGGTGACAACAAAATACCAGTTTATATGTTTCATTTATTCCTCTTTTAGTGGAAAGAACATAACTATATGGAATGATAATGTTTAAACCTGAAAAATCTGTCAGTAATTCAAAGATAACCAAAACAACTACTATGTAAAATGCGTCTTTGTAAGGTGGCTTGGGTTCCTAGACTGCCAGTTGCATAAGACTCTTGTGGTGTGGCCTGCAGTGTCTGAGTGTGATGCCCCACTTGTCTTTTTGTATTTTTTCTAGTGCTGCTAAGAGCTGGAGCCACAGAGCTTGAAATTGCCACTGAAAAATACTGCTTCCTCATAAGGATACCAGAGGCAACATGGCATATTAAGCATGACATTTGGCAGATCACTGTGTAAATTATTTTTCAGGAATACAAATTGAGGCATTTCTGTTTGTCTGCACCTTGAGTTGACCCTTAACTTTTTTTGTTGTTTTTCTCCACTCGGTCTTCAGCATCTTCAACTTCTAGTGCCACCTGCTTACCAAATATGATTGACTCACACAGATGAATTAAGCCATTATTGCACACTTTCTCCTTTTCCTCTTTCTGTGTTACCCTTAACATTAGTATTTTAACCTGAACAGTTTAAATAGGTTTGATATTTTCATGATGCTTTCAAGCCTTTCTAACATCACATCACCTTACCTTCACAACCAGCATCATATTACTCTGTGACCTCTCCTCTGTTGGAATAGTTAACACACCCAGGGCTTCACAGCCTTGACAGATGTAAAGGCAAAGTACCCATCCAGGGCACAGTAACCAGAAGGTTTGAAATAATCCCCAAAAAGAAAACCATTAAGAATTTGGCCTTTGGTAGACTAAATGTACTTACTACCTCAAGTATCTGAAAGGTCTTTATAATAAAATCGTGGATGGCTATCATCTAGTCTCATAGAAAACAAAGCAACATGTGACTTACATTGCAGAGCACTTTTTAGTTAGAACAAGGGAACATTGGATGGCATGGGTTTTTTAATAAAGAAGATGAAATCCTGGAGTAGAGGATAGAGCTGTAGATATTTCAGCCTGAAGGTTAGAGAATAAAAGTGATCCTTGCTTTGCCACAATGATGTCACCTAACTTATGTGATCCTATTTCCTCATCTGTAAAATGGCTTGATGAGTTTACGATTTGGCCATTTTTTAGTGTACAGAACAGATGAGGCTCAACCCTTCTTGAAAGCCATTTTCCCTGCAAGATGTATGGGCAGGATATCTTTTAGTGTAACAGAATATTAAAACTCATAACTGCTTCTATGAAACTTTTGCCTTATTCTAGAAATTTCTACTCCTTGAACAACATATATTGGTACATTCTTCTCTTTCTTTAAACTAGAATGTTTAAATTTTAATAATTGCTTATGCACATGTGTCCTGGAAATAAGTTTCTGCCCAATACTTAAACTGCTCCATAAGGAATGAGGCCACAAATGAACTCTTGGGTCACTTGAAGTTGGAAAATTCTGTGAAGATTGACAAAACTCAGGGTCTGTTCTCAGTGTAGCATTCAACTCTGAGGAAACATAGCTAGGCACATTTTATTAAGCATCTTAATAAATTACTAGAGATTCCTGAAGTCCATTTTGTAGGATCAGATCATAGGATGGTGTTAAGTTTGTGTACTATGTCTAAGTTACATTTTGAAAAGTGTTAATGCTTTTTGTAAAGTGATTTGTTTTAAGCACATTAAAGGTTGTTCGAGTATTGTTCTCTGGTTATGTGCTTTACGTATCAGCTTGTTGGAAAGTCTCTACGGCAACTCTTACATAATACCCACTACTGAAAAGAAAGCTGAACAATCTGTGCAACTTACAGCTCCTTTTGGCACCTTCCACCTTTAGTAATAACTTCTTTTTATCATCTATCCTTTGTATTCTATTGCCACCACCCCCTGGTGTACTAGAGCTGGGACTTGACTCGGGTCACATAGGTGCTGGGTAAAGGAATAATGTTTTATAAATTAAAACTGAAATTTAAAAAATATTTAACCTAACAATACCCATTCTACATTAACATAAATAACATTTTTATGAAAAATACTCTTTCAGAAAATGTTTTTTGGCTTTCTGTTCACTTTGAAGCAGGGGTTTTAACCTGAGAAAATTGGTAGAGGTCAGTGAAAGGTGCTTGGTTAGGCTGTGCTTCCTTGGAGGAAAGTCCCTTACTCTGCTCTCACAGAAAACCAGAAGCCAGATTTGGTACCTATACCCCACCCCACCCCCAAGGTACCCTTCTGAACCCTGGGAATGCCCTGGAGCCTCTCATGCCTCAATTTGTATCATTCTCATCCCAACTATTCTCTATAAAACCCTAAACTGACTTCAGTAAAACCCAAAGAAGACCAAGAGAAGTGCTTTAAAAATCTTTTTTCGAAATTCATTTGTAATTATTATGTAGGGTTTCTAATAGAAATAGAAATTCATAGAATTTCTAATTGCTATGTCTTGGTGTATTTTCCTGCACCACCCCCAGGGTCTTTACTGAGAGCTCAGGTGTAAAGGAAAGTTGGAGGCACTACCCAGAGGACCGTCAGCTGCAGATCGCAGAGCTTTGGCATGGTTAGGAGTCTGCTGCTGCTCCTCTAGCCACCACTTTGTCCCAGGTTACAAGCTGCACAGTTGGTAGACCTCGAGTACCTCCCATGTGACCTCCACTGCTTTAGACCAAGGGTCCTAATCTCATCTCAGCACTTGACAAATGGGCTGGCATATTTGTGGTTGGGTTATCCTGCGCTTTGTAGGATGTTCGCTAGGGTCCTTGGCCTTACCTACCAGATTGGGTATCCCCCGTGTCTCCAGTTATGACAACCAGAATGCCTCCAGACTTTGGCTCATTGTCTTCTGGAGAACACAGTCGCTCCCTGTAGAGCCACTGTGCTGAAAAGACCCCTTTACAGAAGAGGTACATTTACTTGCAAATCCTGCCTGGCAGGTATTCATCTGGGTGTAGTATTTCCTTTAGAACAGTAGTGCTCAAGCAAAAGAGGGCATTGATCACTCCTTTATATACTTCAAAATTATTGAGGACCCCAAAGATCTTTTATCTACTGATATTTTTCATTTTAGAAATTAAACATTTAAAAATATTAATCCATCTGATCATAACGGTAATACCCATTACATGTTGACATAAATAACATTTGTATAAAAACTATTTTTAGAAAATTTGCTGAGAAGAGTGGCATTGCTCTGTATTTTTGCAAATCTTTTAATGTTAGTCTTCATAGAAGGTGGCTGGCTATCTAGCTGTCTGCTTCTGCATGGAAGCTATTTTGATTTCACATGAGTAGCCTGTGGAAAGCTCCACATAATGATGGTTAATAAGGCAGATTGTACCATGGTGTTATGAAAACAATTTTGATCTTGTGAACCCCTGAAATGGTGTAAGAGACCCCACTTTGAGAGTCACTGTTTTAGAATACCACTCTTCCCACCCTTGTTGGCCATCTGAATCCTTTCATCTTTTTAGCTTCAATTGAATTTATCTGAAATTTAAGTCAAGTGTTTTCTCACCATCTTGGACCATATTTTTTTTCATATTTTAAATTTGTATAGCAATTATTTACCAATTATTTGCTACCCCAGTTGTCATTTTGCCATCTTGGACAACCTTTACCTACAACTTGCCTCCTTAACTAGATTAAGCCCTTGAATACAGCAGTTTAACTTGATGGTTATTTGCCCTTGTGATATACAGTATATTAGGATCTAGAGTCTAGAAGTATTTGGTTAGTGGATTTTTTTTTTTTTTTTTTGAGACAGAGCCTCAAGCTGTTGTCCTGGGTAGAGTGCTGTGGCATCATAGCTCACAGCAACCTCCAACTCCTGGGCTTAAGTGATTTTCTTAAGTAGCTGGGACTACAGGCACCTGCCACAACACCTGGCTATTTTTTGGTTGTAGTTGTCATTATTCTTTGGCAGGCCCAGGGTGGATTCGAACCTGTCAGCTCTGGTGTATGTAGCTGGTGCCTTAGCTGCTTGAGCTACAGGCGCCAAGCCTGGTCAGTGGATTTTGAAAGGGCTCAGGAAAAAAGAACTTCATATCAATTCTTAATTCACTTTTACATAGTAAAAAACAATATCGTCTCTTAAGATGTTGGTAAAAAGATCAGTGGTAAAAAGTATAGTCTCGTGTTAAGATCTTATTTTAATTAAAACATTTCAAAATAGGATTTCCACTTAAATGCAGTCATGTGTCACTTAATGACATGTGTCACTTAATGACAAGGATCTATTCTGAGAATTCTGTCATTAGGCAATGTCATCTTTATGTAAATGTCAAGGATTAAACTTCTGCAAACCTAGATGATGTAGCATGCTATATATGTAGGCTATGTGGTATAGCCTATTGCTCTTAGGCTACAAACCTGTACAACATGTCATTGTATGAATACCGTAGGCAGTGTGGCATAATGGTAAGAATTTGTGGATCTAAACAAGGAAAAAGTACAGTAAAATATGGTACTATAATCCAATGTGACCACTGTCATACATAAGGACTGTCATTGACCAAAAGTGACTATATAAGGTTTCCTTACAATCTTTGATGCTTTATATTTCTTAATTTAAATTTACTTTGGAAATGTTTTCTCAATAAAACAAAAGCTACATATATTTTCTAATACATTTTGTATTTTGACTGGGTGCAGTGGCTCATACCTGTAATCCTAGCACTCTGAGAGGCCAGGGTAGGCGGATTGCTTGAGACCAGTTTGAGCAATAATAGTGAAACCCTGTCTCTGCTAATAGAAAAAACTAGCCGAATTTTGTGGTGAGCACCTGTAGTCCCAGCTACTCAGGAGGCTGAGGCAAGAGGATCACTTTGAGCCCAAGAATTTGAGGTTGCTGTGAGCGATGATGACACTACAGCACTCTGCCCAGGGTGACAGAGTGAGACTGTCTCAAAAAAAAAGTGTATATTTTATAAGTTATATAGATAGATGTATACAGATAATTTTGAATACCCTTATTCTGTGAAAGCACTTTGTTGAACATTGGGGAGATAAAAAGAATATTGTAGCCCTAAACTGTTAAGAATTTAGGTATTGGCTATTTCTGTTCTTTGTGAAGTATAGCACTTGTTGCATATGGATATTCAGTGCATTTGGGAGTAACTTGGGCCCCCGATCAGTCAAATCTTACAACTGCTAAATGGATGAGAGCCCCTTTCATGTAAAGAGCTACCTGGAGCTGCAGGTAAGAAAAGCAGGTGCATTAAGTTTAAAACGTCTAAGTAGACACAGGCTTACTATTAAATTATGGAATCCCAGAAAGTGCATCAGACCTAAGGTATGTGTTATAGTTAGAGCCAGCAGTTGAGGACAGTCAGCATTCCTCTCCCTCTTCATTAGAAATGTTGTTACTCTGTATGTAATTCTAGAAAGAGTTCATTATGTGAATGATACGAAATCTAGCATTTTCAGGTTCATGAAAGAAGCTAAGTGTTCCAAAGTTAAAGCAGTTGCAGGGTGGAAGCCTACCTGTTAGCCCTGCTGTATAACAGTGAGGTTTCCACCTGTATTCATGGAGGAGCTGAGTCAGTCTGCCACCAACAGGAATCATGGTGATGTTTTCCTAAATCACAGGGAAAATTCATCTGAAATATTTCAATATAAAAAGGATCTCCAGTGTTTCCTTAAACAGTGACTATCTGTGAAAGGTCAGGGTGCAATGTTGTCTGGTTTGGTACAATATTATATCTAATCATTCTGCACTTTGCTATTACTATCTTAAGCAAAGACTTTCTAGTGCCCTGCTTCTTGGACAGAACAACCATTGCAGGGAAATGTGCTTCCCAAATCCAAACAATAATTGTTATTTTTATTTTCTCCACCTGGGGGAGTAAGAGAACAAGCCTAGAAATTAAACTCTCCAGGGGGGGAAAAAAAAAAAAAAAATCTTTTCATTTGAAGACATTGGCTTTTCCTTCGTATTGTATCTTTTATTTTATTTTATTTTATTTTGCAGTTTCTGGCCGGGGCTGGGTTTGAACCTGCCACCTCCAGCATATGGGGCCAGCGCCCTACTTCTTGGAGCCACAGGCACTGCCCTGTATCTTTTATTTTCTAAATACAGTGGAACCCTCTGTAAGTTGACCACCCAAAGGACTGTAACAAACTACACATGAAAGTGGTCAACATGAGGAATTAGGCCTATAGTACTGATAGGCGCGTGTGGTATATATCTGGTTTGTGAAAATTAGGTCAACTTTAGGAGGTGGTCAATGCCGAAAGGTGGTCATCTATGAAGGTTCTACTGTGTAAGGTCTAGCATGGCTCTAAAGAGATTAGCTTCAGATACCCTGCATCCAGGTGTTAGCTGTGACCTGGTACTGTTTTTGTCCAGTAGTACTAACAAAGTATTTGGGCTCTGAAGGGGTTAGGCCAGCCCTGGCCAGGATATTAGCTATTGGCCACATATGGCTATTTTAAATTTAAATTTAAATAAATGAAATTTCAAATTAAATTATATAAAAAACTTCATTCTTTGCTTGCACCAGTCACATTTTAAGTGCTCAGGAGCCACATACAGCTGGTGGCTACTCTGTTGGCTAGCAGATGTGAAACATCTCCAGCTTCACAGAAAGTTCTGTTGGACAGAGCTGCCTTAGACCCTAACAGTATTTTCCATAATAGTTATAATGTAAGTGTATTTAACTTAATTTAGCTTCCTTGGTCAGCTATTCTTAATATGAAGTATCAAATTTAAGGTTAAATATAAAGAAAAAAAAGACATATAAATTGGCAAAAGAGAAGGAAATAGATACAATTAGGGAAAGAAAGATGAGAAGAAAAGGGAGTATGGTGGTAAGATAGGAAGGAGGCCCAGTCCCCCACCTGGGCCATTGCTGGGGCCTAAACCTGACACACAGGAGGAAACTCCAGTCCGCATGGGTGTGGGGTCAAGAGAGACCCGAAGGGAGTCACAACCTTTTGTCCTTCCAGTCATCTTAGACGTTTTCTCTTTACTTGTTTATTTTTGAGTGAAAACATACATGGTTAAAAAATAAAATAGTACTGAGATCTGGATTTCCCCTTTCCCCTCACCCATTCTCAGGCTTGCTCCCCCATCCTTCTGGTTACAGACCACCCCACCATCTGATCTGGACAGCAGCACACTGCAACAGAAGGTGGGCTCTGGAGTCAGGTGTCCCTTCTGCCTCCTGGAGGGGTCTTAACTTAGTGTCTTTTCCTCCTTTCTGTTGTCCATTCTTTTTGACATTTCATGTTTCTTTCAGGTGATGCCTCCATATACAGTCATATAGTGGGCATGTTCTGAGATCCTGCCATGTGCTATGTGTCATGGGGATGCAGAGGCCCTGAACTCATGGAGTTTGCCTTCAGTGGGGGCACAAAAGTGGAATGCTGTGATGCAGGCATTTTTTTAAAGGACACTTGTGGCATTGGGTATTGAGAGTGTCTCACATGTTGCAGAGCAATGACCCTGGGCTGTAAACACCAGAGTGAAACCAAAACTGTATTCCATGGTTCCAGATACCCCTGGTGGGACAGGACCATTCCCAGCAGCCCCTCTGCTGCAGCCTGGGAGGCTGCTGTAGGTGGTCAGGGAGGGCCTCACCAAGGAGATGGTAGGAAAGGTGATACCTGAATGTCAAGAAGGAGCTGGCAGTGCAAAACTCTAAGGAAGGTCATTGATTGAACCAGAGGCAGCAGCTAGTGCAAAGACCCCTGAAGGACATGAACTTGGTATGTCCACAACCACATGTTCTCCAGTTGGCTAAAGAGAACCAGAGGATGAAGTCGGGCTGAGCACAGCAAGTTGGAGCAGCGTCTCATAAACAGCTATTAGCAAAGCTTGGGGTTTACAAAAAAGAAAGATAATGGGAAGCCATTGGGGTGTTTTGAGCAGGGAAGTGAGATGATCTTACACAATTAAAAAGGCCTCACTAACTGTGTGGAAACAGGGTAAGAATGGAGCTAGGACACCAGCTGGAAGACTTTGCTTCTTCAGATGAGTGGTTTCTTGGTTCTCCATTTATATAAGAGTGGGCACCAGCACAGCTGGCCATGGACTCTGGGCCTAGGTGGGCTTGTCAGTCAACTGCTTTCTTTGAAGCCCTTAGCTGGGAGCTGGCTCTTTGGGCTTTTGACCCCTAACAGCCAGAATGCAGAGAGCTTTGCTTTGAGGTGCTGGCTTCTATGTTAGTAGCCTTAGTTTTTCCTACACAGTTTGGTTTCTAAGAAGGGAGAAAGAGGCTGTGGACAGATCAGTATTCACAATAAAAGTAATCTCCTTTTCAACCCCATACTTCTTTGGGGATTCTGTTTGAAGATTACCTGTCTTCTCCCTCTAGCGCTATGTCTCCTCCCTCTCCCAGGTTTCCAGGTAGAAGTTGCATCTGTTGAAAACTCCTATCCTGAGAGGCACCCAGAGACTGGCCATGCAGAATTTTTTAGTGATTGGAGGCCTTAACTTTCTTAGTCCATCATTATCACTTGTACTGGGGGCTCTGCAGGTGTGCTGATAAGTGTGAGTATATGGTCAGCCTTGCTCAGGGAACTGTTCTTCCTTTATTTCCACCTCTCAGCCAGGAATTGTTGGCCTAGTACAGGTATCAGTCAACTTTTTTTCTGTAAAGGGCCAGATAGTAAGCATTCTAGGCTTTGTAGCCATGGTCCCTGCTACAACTACAGTACTCAACTCTGCTCTTGTAGCAAGAGCTCAGCCATTGACAATAGGTAAACAGATAGGCATGGCTTAGCCAGATGCAGTGGCTCATGCCTGTAATCAATCCTAGCACTCTGGGAGGCCGAGGCAGGATTGTTTGAGCTCAGAAGTATGAGACTAGCCTGAGTATTCCTATTAAAAATAGAAAATTAGCCAGGCATTGTGGAAAGCATCTGTAGTCCTAGCTATTGGGGAGTCTGAGGCAGGAGGATCACTTGAACTCAGGAGTTTGAGGTTGTTGTGAGCTAGGCTAAGACCTGGGCAACACAAACTCTGTCTCAATAACAATAAAAATAGGTATGGCTGTGTTCCAATAAAACTTGATTTACAAAACTAAGCAGGGGGCCAGATGTGGGCTATAGCTTCCCAGCTCTGGCCTAATGGGATGTAAATCAGACAGTACTGAGAAACTTTTTGACAAGAGAGTGAGCACATTGCCACCCTGGTAGTCTCTGTCCTTGGGGTTTTTTTAAGTATTTTTTTTAATTTTTAGGGCAGAGTCTCACTTTATCACCCTCGGTAGAATGCCATGGTGTCACAGCTCACAGCAACCTCCAACTCCTGGCTCAGGTGATTCTCCTGCCTCAGCCTCCCAAGTAGCTGGGACTATAGGTGCCCGCTATAACAGCCTGGCTATTTTTTTGTGCCATTTTGCCAGGGCTGGGCTTGAACCCGCTACCCTCGGTATATGGAGCTGGTACCCTACCCACTGAGCCATAGGTGCCACCCCTGTCCTTGGGTTCTTATCTGAAACTAACACTGGCTATGAAAGCGGTGTCTTTTGTGTTTGGCTTCATTCACTATCAGAAATTATTGAGAGACTGATTCAGCCCTGTCCAACTGAATAATAAATGTCTTCCATCTAGTTGTGAATTTCTAGAATTACTGTGTTTGAAAGAAAAGAGCTACTTGTTTAGTATGGGAAAACATCTAGGAGTGTGGCTTTGTCACAAATCCAGTTGCCTGTTTTATTGTTTGAGTATAATATTTCAAAGTATAGAGATTAACAAACATCCATGTATCTGCTGCTCAGGATTTTTTTTTTTTTTTTTTTTTACTCTGAAGTTATTGGGGTGCTGTTGCCCAGCTGCTTAGGAGGTAGTGAGGCAGGTGCAGTAGGGAGGACCTTTGAGCATTCAGGGTTGATGTGTCTCATGTTAGTAACTGTAAAAGGGCACTTCTTCGTGAGCATGACAGATGCCTCTGGTGTCTTGTTCTGTCTATTTTAGCAAGTGCAGCTTTGAATGTTGGCTGCTGGGGAAGACCTGGGAGAGGGCCTTGTGCCCCTAGGGAAACAGTGCCCTTCACCCCGTATCCTTCTGTGGGCCTAGGAGGGGTCTTGGCCAGAGCAGCAGCTTACCTACTTGGCTGGGCACCTGAGTCCCAATGTTGCAGAGTCAAAGGCCTTTCTGGGCCGCACATCACCTCACTTTGCCATGCTGGGTGGCGGTTTTACCTTCCCTCTCCAGACAGCCCCAGCCAGTGACTCCAGAATCCCACACCATCAGACATATCCTCGCCCAAGGCCCAAGTATCACTTCAGTAAAGAGGCCCTGGGAAGGAGGAGGAGAGGAAGGCCTCCATTTTAATGGTGTAGCGTCCATTTGAATGGCCAAAAAGCATCTCAACCAGCATTTCAGATTGTAGGCCACCCGCATTACCCCTAGAAAACACAGCTGCTCAGTGTGCCTGGTGTGCTGCCACTTTCTAGACAGATGCAGGACATGGTGCTAGCGCAGGGTCCTCAGTGGCTTCTAGTGAAGGGGAAAGATCAGCTACATGATTTAGGTTCGATAAATAATACAGAGGTCGGTAAGTAATTTCCCATCATTAAGCCATAAAAGGCTGAAGTAAATTCCAGGGCATCTATCACCTCAGTGAATTAATAGATACAAACAAAACTACCCATTGCCTGTTATTATAGAAGAGTGACAAATGAGGAAGAATCAAGTCTTTCTTAGATTTTACCCAAGACAGGTAGCTAACAGTATAATACTTCTTCATAAAGATTTCTCACAATTTGAAGATAGATAGCCAGTTATTATTTTAGAAGTAAATACCTAAGGAAGCACACTTATTGTTTCTCATTCAATATTTAGCCGACATTAATGCCTTTTCTGTGCCAGAGAACAGTTAACCCACTAGAAGTGCACGTGCCTTACTGGGCTCATCGTATGCTGGTAACAGTAACCTTAGAAAGTTCAAGGGTTCTCGGAGGGTAGTATGACCATCACCACTATTTGGTTCCAGAGCATTTTCTTCACCCCCAAAGGAAATCAGTGGGACACAATGGGATTACTGGCATTCACTCTTCAGTTTCCCCTACTCCAGTGCCTGGCTGCCTCTAATCTGATCTTTCCATGGGTTTATTGTGGGTATTTCATATAAATGAAATCACACAGTATGTGGCCTTCTGTGAATAGCTTCTTACACTTAACAAGGCTTGCAAGGTCTATCTGTATTGTCACATGTGTCAATACTTAATTCCTTTGTATGGATGAATATATATTCTCTCATTTGGACATACCACATTTTGTCTCATCGAATGAAATGTGGGGTTTTTCTACATTTTGTCTGTTGTGAATAATGCTGCTATGAACATTGTGTGTAGGTTTTTGTTTAAATGCCTGTTTTCAGTTCTTTCAGTATATCCCTCAAAGTGAGATTGCTGGGTCATAGAGTAGTTTTATGTTTAAGTTTTATGTTTATGCTGAGGAACCACCAAACTTTTCCACATCAGCTGCCCCATTTTACATTCTCACCAGCAATATGTACAAGGGTTTCCATTTTTCCACATCCTCAGTAACACTTAATTTTCCTTTTTTTTTTTTTTTTTTTTTTAAATTATTGGCATCTTAGTGGGTGTGAAGTAGTATGTCATTATAGTTTTCTTTCACATTTCTCTGATGGCTAAAGATGTTGAGCGTCTTTTCTTGTGCTTTTTGGTCATTTGTATATCTTTGGTGAAATGTCTATTCAAGTCCTTTGCCCATTTTTTAACTGGATTGTCTTTTTTTTTTTTTTTTTTTTTTTTTATGGAAAAGAAGCTGTTAGAATCCAGTGTCAAAAGGAAAGAGCATTCACAGTCTCACCACTACCTCCTCTTCTCCAAGTTCCTGATCTCTTTACTGTGTGGCTGTTTTGGTTTTTATTCTGGTACTTATTGTTTTGTGGTT
>CAUYPK010100307.1:0-16862 GCA_963574355.1 Loris lydekkerianus | reverse complement strand
ATATTCTTGTGCCCAGTTATTTTATGTTGGTTTTTTCTATTTTTCTATGGCAAACAACCACGGGTTAAAAATTGTAACAATGTAAAAAAAAAAAAAAAAAAAAAAAAAAAAAAAGGAAAAATCAGCAACCTAATAAACTATCTGAAGGAAGTGATTGATGAAAAGCAATCCAATCTCAAACCTAATAGAAGAACCAAGAAAATTAGATCATAATTATATAAAATTTAGAACATAAGAACCATTCAGCAGATCATCAAATCAAAAAATTTGTTCTTTGAAAAGATTAATAAAATAAATAAACCCTTGGCCAGATTAATGAGAAACAAAAATGTAAAATCTCTAATAACCTCAAACACAAAAGAAAAAAAAATAGCAAAAGATGCAACAGAGATACAACTGATCACCATTGATTATTATAAGAAACTCTATGCCCAGAAGTTTGAAAATGTAAAGGAAATGGAGCAACACCTGGAATCCTATCACCTCCATAATTCAATCAGAAGGAACTAGAAATTTGAACAGACCAATATCAAGCACTGAATTTACAACAACATGAAAAAAACCTTCCAACAAAACAAAAAATTCTGGACCAGACTGTGTTATACTGGTATTCTAACAACCCTTCAGGCAGAGATCACACATATATTGCAGAACCTATTCCAAAATGTTGAGAAAGAAGGACCTCTCCTCAACCGCTTCTATGAAGTAAATATCACAATGACACCAAAACCAGGAAAAGATCCAATGAAAAAGGAGCTAAAGACCAATGTTATTAATGTATATTGATTCAGTAATAGTTAATAAAATCCTAGCAAACAGAATATAGCTATACATTACAGAAAACTATACATCATCATCAGATGGGCTTTATCCCAGTTACACAAGGTTGGTTCAACATACTTAAATCCATAAATGTAATTTGTCACATAAAGAGAAGCAAAACCAAAGACCATTAAGATTCTTTCAATAGATGCAGAGAAAACATTAGACAAAATCCTTTACTGACAAGAATAGTTAAGAAAATAGGCACAAATGGGACATTTCTTAAACTGATAGAAGCCATCAATAGCAAACACACAGCAAATATCACATTGAACTGAGTAAAACTGAAAGAATTTCCACTTAGAAATGGGGCAAGACAAGGATGTTCACTATGACCACTGCTATTCAACAAAGTGATGGAAGCGCTAATCAATGAAAAGAGGCCAGAGAAGGAAATAAGGGCATTTGAATGAGGACAGAGGAGTTCAAACTCTCACTCATTGCTGATGATATGATCTTGTACTAGAAAATCCCAGGATCTCAACCATGAGACTCTCAGGAGTGATCAAAGAATACAGTAATATTACAGGATATAAAATCAATGTCCATAAATCAGTAGCTTTAATATACACCAATAATAGTCAAGCTGAGAATGAAATTAAAGACAGAATACCTTTCACAGAAGCATCAAAGAAAATGAAATACCTTAGAATATATTTTTCAAAGTATGTGAAGGATATTTACAGAGAGAACTATAAAACCCCAAGAAAGGAAATAGCAGTATACATTAAAAAATGGAAGAACATACCATGGTTATGGCTAGAAACAATCAACATTGTTAAAATTTTTTTTACTTCCCCAAGGGATCTACAGATTTAATGAAATCCACATAAAATTACCAACGTAGTACTTTGAAGGACTTGAAAAAGTAGTAGTTTGTTTTATACTAAAAAAAGGGGAAAAAGTAGTCATTGCAATTCAATGAAAAAAATATGGAGAATAATGTTACCAGACTACACATTATGTTACAACTATGAAGTGATCAAAACAGAATGATACTGGTGCAAAAATAGTGATATAGACCTATGGAATAGAATAGAGTACCTAGAGATAAAACTAGCTGCATATCACCATCCAATCTTCAATAAACCAAATAAAAGCATGCACTGGAGAAAATAATTCTTATTTAATAAATGGTGATGGGAGAAGTGATTAGCCATACGTAGAAGGCTGAAACTGAACCTGCACCTCCTGTTACTTACAAAAATTGACTCTGTCTGTATACAAGATTTAAATTTAAGACACAAAATAATAAAACTCTAGAACAAAGTGTAGTAAAAACTATTGATGATAAGGTTCTGGGAAAAAATTTTTATGAAGAGCCCATTGGCAATTGCAGCAACAGAAACAAACAAAAAAATGGGTCATGATCAAGCTAAAAGTTCTTGGGCACAGGTAAGGGCATAACAACTAAACCAAACAGACTACCTTTAGAATGGGAATAGTTATTTGCATGCTATGAATATAACAAAGGACTGATAACTGGAATATGCAGGTAGATCAAATTAATCGACAAGAAAAGGGGATATAATCAAGTTTATAAGTGAGTAAGAGACATGAACATAATCTTCTCCCAAGAAGACAGACAAGTGGTCAGCAAACACATGAAAAAAAAAATGCTCATTTTTCCTAATTATCAAAGAAATGCAAATCAAAACCACCTTGAGATGGGGAATAAACCCAAGTGAGAATAGTTCACATCACAAAGTCCCAAAACTGCAGATGGTGCTGTGGATGTGGAGAGAAGGAAAGACTTTACATTGCTGGTTGGATTTCAATCTAATTCAGCCTCCTTGGAAAGAAGTATGGTGAATTCTCAAAGAGCTATAAGTACATATAAATTTGATACTGAAATACCATTACTAGTGTCTACCCATAGGAAAAAAAAATATTTTACCATAATAACATTTGCACTACAATGTTTATTACAGCTCAATTTATAATCTCCAAGATGTGGAATTGACCTAAGTACCAATCAACCCATAAATGGATTAATAAACTATTGTATTTGTATCCATGGAATACAATTCAGCCACAAAAAGATGGAGACTCTACGTCTTTTGAATTGACCTGGATGTATTTAATAGTTAAAGAACATTCTTTTTGGTTAAGTATCATAGGAATGCAGAAAGCATCCAAAGTTCTCAATACTAATATGAAACCAATAGATAAACTACCACATTCCCATATGTGAGAAAAATACAATTAAGTTCAAGTTAGGGGTAGGGAAGTAGGGAGAGAGGAGGGAAGAGTTGGGAGGGATTGCTAATCACCCACCTAAAAGGCACAATGTAGGGGTATATGGAACAGTCCCTGGGTAAAGGGCTCAAATATACTTAGAGTTTATCTAACAAATGTAAACAATGTAACCTAATTGGTTCTACCCTCATATTACCCTGAAATAAAAAAAGAAACACACACAAAAGTTCACATCTAAGGTTGAAATTAAAAAGACCTTCTGTTCCTATAGATTGAAAGACTTACTATTGATAAAATCCCACAAATAAATATACAGATTCTATACATTCTCAATCAAAACCCTAACTGCATTTTTTTTTAACTCATTGTAAAATTCACATAGAAATATAAGGGACACACAATAACCATTTAAGTCTTGAACAAAAAATGTTAGAGGACTTATATCCACTTCATGAATTTAAAAATTACTACACAAAACTGCAGTAATCAAAATTGCATCATACAGGCATAAGGATAAGCATGTAAGATTAATGGAATATAACCAAGAGTAAAAAATAAATCCATACATCTTTGAAGAATTCATTTTTGACAATATTGTTAAGATTTCTTATGTCAAAAGAGTATCACATATTCAACAAATGGTATGAAGGCAACTGCAACTGGTTATTCATATGCAAGTGAGTGTAGTTGGTTAAGGCTTGGTGGTTCACACTTGTAATCCTAGAAATTCAAAAGGTCATGTTTGGAGGTTCATTTAAGGTCAGAAGATTAAAACAAGCCTAGGCAATAGCAAGAGACCATCTCTACAAAATAATAAAAATAAATTAGCTGAGCATGGTGGCATGTGCCTAAAGTCTCATCTAATAGGGAGGCTGAGGCAGGAAGATCACTTCAGCCCAGGAGTTTTAGGCTACAGTGAGCTATGATAATGCCACTGCAGTCCAGCCTAGGTGAAAAAATGATCCTCTGTCTCAAAAAAAAAAAAAAAATGATGCACACTTGCCTCATGCTATATATAAAAATTAATTCATGATGAATCGAAAATATACATGTACGAGTTAGAAATATAAAACTCTTAGAACAAAATATAGGTTTTTTATTTTGTATTAGGCAAAGGTTTATTAGATATTACACAAAGAAACAAGTAACAAAAGAGAACATAAATACATTTGAGATCATTGAAATTAAAATAATGTTGTGACCCAAACAACACCATCAAGAGAGTGAAAAGATAATCTATAGAAAAGGAGACAATTTTTTAGTCATATATCACAAAAAGAAATAGTAAACAGAACATATAAACAACTCATAAGTAAAAATTTAAGAAATAACATTTCAAAATTGACAAAGAATGTAAATAGACATTTATCCCATGAAAATATACAAATGACAATGAAAATCAAAACCATGGCGATATGCCACTCAACATTATTAGGAAAGTTAGAATTAAAAAAAAAAAGTGACATTGACTTAATAACCTGAAACATTTCTGTATTTTTGAATAACTTTAAAGATTCTCCTTCTTGGGTCTTTGGAGCTTTCTAAGAATAAGATCCTATCATCTGTGAAAAGTGACAGTTTGACCTCTTTTGCTCCCATTTGAATATCCCTAATAACTTTCTATTGCCTGATTGCATTGGCTAAAACTTCCAGCACTATGTTGAAAAATAGTGATAGCGAATATCCTTGTCTGGTTCAAGTTGTAGGTGGAAATGCTTTCTCCAGTATGATGCTGGATCTGGGTTCAGCAGATATAGCTTCTATCAGATTGAGAAATGTGCCATCTATGACTATATTATTTAGTGTTTTTATCAAAAAAGGATGCTGAATTATGTAAAAGCTTTCTCTGAATCAATTGAGAGAATCATATGGTCCTTGTTTTCACTTTTGTTTATGTAGTGAATTATGCTTACAGATTTGTGTATGTTGAATCTGCCTTGCATCCTCGTGATGAAACCCACATCGTCATGATAGGTAATTTTTGTTGATATGTAGCTGAATTCAGTTTGCTAAGATTTTATTGAGTATTTTTACATTGATATTTATTAAAGATATTGGTCTATAGTTTTCTTGTGTTCTTTCCTTGTTTTGGTATCAGAGTGACATTTACTTAGTAGAAGAAGTTGAGGAGGATTCCTTCCTTCTCAATTTTTGTAATAGATTATGCAGTATTGTTACTACCTCTTCTTTGAGGGTTTGGTAGAATTCTACTATGAAATTATGTGGTTAAGGACTTTTTGTATTGAAAGTTTTGTTTTTTTCTTCTTTTTTATTCAGATTAATATGAGGGTACAAATAATTAGATTATACCGTTTGTGTTTCTGAGATTTAATTCAAGTGGTAGTTGATTTCATCCAGGGAGTGTGCTGTATACTCTCACAATGTGCACTTTAGGTAAGAGTTTACTAATCTCCCTCTTCTCCCCTTTTCCCTATTCCTCTTGCCCCTCCCCCACAATTGAAAACACTTGTGTTTTTCTCTTCTATGGCATGTAGTTGTGTTTCTGTTGGTTTCATATTAGTACGAAGTACATTGGACACTTACATTTACATTATTGTGATAACTTACTAAGGCAAATGTGTTTCAGCTCCATCCAGGTTAATAAAAAAGACATAAGGTCTCTACATTTTTAAGGCTGAGTCATATTCCATGGTACATATATACTACAATTTATTAATACATTCCTGGGTTGATGGGAACATGGCTTGCTTTCTCATCGTAGCAACTTTGAATTGAGCTACAATAAACATTTTAGTACAAATATTCTTGTGATAAAAGAATGCATTTTCTTCCAGGTAGATACCTAATAATGGAACTTCAGTATCAAATAGAAAGTCCACATTTAGCTCTGAGGAGTCTCCATATTTCTTTCCAAAAGGCTATGTTAGTTTGAAATCCCATCAAAGGTCAAAAAGTGTTCCCTTCTCTCCAAATCCATGCCAACTTTTGCAGCTTTGGGATTTTGTGATGTGTGTTATTATTACTATATCAGAGTAGTTTTGATTTGCATTTCTCAGACGATTAGTGATGATGAGCATTTTTTCATGTGTTTCTTGGCCATTCTTCTATCTTCTTCAGACAAGGTTCTTTTCATGTAGCCAGCCCAGTGATAGATGTTATTGTTTGTTCTTTTTTTATTGATTAATTTGAGTTCTCTTTAGATTCTAGTTATCAATCCTTTGTCAGATTAATAACATGTAAATTTTTTTCCATTTAAATGTGGTCCATTTGCTTTGATTATTATGTCCTTAGCTGTGCAGAAGCTTTTTAGCTTAATTAAATCCATTTATTTATTTTTGTTATTGTTTGTCAGTGAAGTCTTCTTTATAAAATCTTCAAGAAATCTTCCCCCAGGCCAACATCATATAGAGTTTTTCCCTATATTTCCTCTCCTCAAGGATGTTTGTTGTTTCATGTCTTATATTTAAAGCTTATCCATTGTTAGTTAATTTTTCTAAGTTGTAAGAGGTATGGGTCTAGTGTCAGTCTTTTAAATTTGGTTAACCAGTTCTCCCAGCAGGAATTATTGAATAGGGATTCTTTCCTCAATATCTATTTTTGTTTGGTTTATGGAATATCACATGGCAATAAGAGGGCGATTTTATCTCTAGGTTTTCAATTCTGTTCCATAGTTCTATGTCTCTATTTTTGTGCCAATACTAAGCTGTTTTGATTACTATTCACTTATCATATGACCTAAAGTCTGATAGAGTGATGCCTCTGACTTCATTTTATTACTAAGTATTGCCTTGGCTTTACAAGTTTTTTTTCCATGGTTCCATGCAAAAGAAATATATATATATATATTTTTTTTTTTTTGTGGCATTCAAAGTATGGTAATGGTACTTTAATGGGGATTGTATTAAATCTTCATATTGCTTTGGGTAGTATATACATTTTAACAATGTTTATTCTTCCTAGCTAAGAGCATGGTATGTTCTTCCATTTCTTAATGTCTTCTGTTATTTCTTTTTAAAATATTTTATAGTTCTCAATATAGAGATTATTCACCTCCTTTGATAGATATATTTCATTTTCATTAAGGCTACTGTGAAAAGTATTGCCTCATTGATTTGTTTCTCAGCTTGATGGTAACTGGTATATACAAAAGCTACTGATTTGTCAACATTGATTTTGTATTCGGCAATGTTATTGTATTTCTTTAACATTCCCAGGAGTCTCATGCTCAAGTCCCTGGAGTTGTCTAAGTATAAGATTATATTATCAGGAAAGAGCTAGAGTTTGACTTCCTCTGCCCTCATTTGAATGTCCTTAATAGCTTATCTTGCCTGATTTCATTGGCTGGAACTTTAATATCTTTAAATGCTTAAGTTAGTTCATAATTCTTATCTTCTGCCTCTGAGATTCTTTCTTCTCCATGGTTTTATGTGATATTGATATTAGATCTTTAAGTTCCCTAAGTTCCTTATATATTTTTTGTAATTTGTGTTTTTCATTTATTGAGCCAACATTTGGATTTTATTTTTATTGTTATCTAATTTCCCTTCACTTTCTTTCATCATTTTTGACATCATTACTCTAAATTCCCTTTATGTCATCTTCATAACTTATATGTAGGTAGGATCGTCTGTAGTAGCCTTGTGGTTCCTGCAAGGAGTTGATATGCTCTCATTCTTCATGTTGGCAGAATTTTTATGTTGGTTCCTCCTTATGTATGTTTTTGTCTTATTTGTTTGCTTCCCCAACTATTCTTATCGCGTTCTTATTATTATTCTTAATTTTTTTTTTTTTTTTTTTTTTTTGTTGTTGTTGTTGTTGTTGTTTCTAAATCTATTTTTTTGTTTTGTTTTTTTTTTTTAATTAAATCATAGCTGTGTACATTAATGCAATCATGGGGTACAATGTGCTGGTTTTGTATACCATTTGAAATATTGTCATCAAACTGGTTAACATAGCCTTCACCACATTTTCTTAGTTATTGTGTTAAGACGCTTACATTAACGCACCATAGGAGTAATCCCACCAAATACTCTCCCTCTATCCATACTCCCCCCTCCCTTCCACTTTCTCTCATCTTTCCCCTTCTTCTTGGACTATAGTTGGGTTACAGCTTTCATATGAAAGCTACAAATTGGTTTCATAGTAGGGCTGAGTACATTGGATTCTTTTTCTTCCATTCTTGAGATACTTTGCTAACAAGAATATGTTCCAGCTTCATCCATGTAAATATGAAAGAGTTTCCATCTTTTTAAAGGTGCATAATAATCCATGGTATACATATACCATAATTTATTGATCCATTCATGGGTTAATGGGCACTTGGGCTTCTCCCATCACTCAGTAATTATGAATTGGGCTACAATAAACATTCTGGTGCAAAATCTTTGTTATAAAGTGATTTTTGCTCTTCTGGATATATAGCTAGTAAAGGAATTGAAGGATCAAATTGCAGGTCTATTTTTAGATCCCTAAGTGATCTTCAAACACCTTTCAAAAAGGAACATATTAGTTTGCATTCCCACTAGCAGTGCAGAAGTGTTCCCTTTTCTCCACATCCACACCAACATCTCTGGTATTGGGATTTTGTGATGTGGGCTAAACTTATTGGGTTTAGATGATATCTCAAAGAGGTTTTGATTTGCATTTCTCTAATGATTAAGGATGATGAGCATTTTTAATACGTAGGTTGTGTGTCTGTATTCTCCAGAGAAGCTTCTCTTTAAGTCCTTTGCCCACTCTGAGATGGGATCACTTGTTCTTTTCTTGCTAATACATTTGAGTTCTCTGTGGATTCTGGCTATTACACCTTTGTTGTAGACATAACCTGAAAATATCTTCTCCCATTCTGTGGGCTGTCTGCTTGCATTACTTGCTGTATTTTTGGCTGTGCAGAAGCTTTTTAGTTTGATTAGATCCCAGTAATTTAGTTTTGGTTTTGCTTCAATTCCCTCTGGGGAGGCTGGTCTTCCTCATAAAATATTTGCCCAGGCGGATATCTATAAGTATTTTCACTGCACTTTCATCTAATATTTTTATAGTTTTATGTTTTAAGTTTAAATCTTTAATCCAGTGAGAGTCTATATTAATTAATGGTGAAAGGTGTGGGTTCAGTTTCACTCTTCTACAAGTCAGCAGCCAGTTCACCCAGCACCATTTATTAAATAGGGAATCTTTACCCCACTGAATGTTTTTAATTGGCTTATCAAAGATCCAATAATGGTAAGTAGCTGGGTTCATCTTTTGGTTCTCTATTCTGCTCCATATATCTACCTCTCCGTTTTTATGCCAGTACCATGCAGTTTTGATCACTATCAATTTATTATATAATCTGAAGACTGGTAGCATGATTCCTCCTGCTTTGTTTTTATTTCTGAATAATGTCTTGGCTATTTGAGTTTTTTTCTGATTCCATATAAAATGAAATATTATTTTTTCAGGTTTCTTTAAAGTATAACAGTGGAGCTTCAATAGAGATTGCATCAAAATTATATATTGCTTTGGGTAATATTGATATTTTAACAATTTTGATTTTTCCCAGCCATGAGCATGGTATTTTTTTTCCATTTCTTAACATCTTCAGCGATTTTTTTTTTCCCTTAGAGTTTCATAGTTCCCTTTATAGAGATCTTTCACATCCTTTGCTGGGTAAACTCTCAAGTATTTCACCTTCTTTGGCACTACTGTGAAAGAAATACATTTCTTGACTGTTTTTTTTTTTTTCAGCTTGACTATTGTTGATATATATATAAAGGTTACAGATTTATGAGTATTGATTTTGTCACCTGAGATTCTGCTTTATTCCTTGATCACTTCTAAGAGTATTGTAGTAGAATCCCTGGTGTTTTCCAGATATACATTTATATCATCTGCAAAGAGTGAAAGTTTGATCTCCTCCTACCCTATACGGATACCCTTTATTGCCTTTTCTTGCCTGATGACAATGGCTAAGACTTCCGTTATAATGTTGCAAAGCAGTGGAGACAATGGGGATCCATGTCTGGTTCCTGATCTGAATGGAACCAATTTCAATTTATCTCCATTTAATACGATAGTGGCTGAGGGTTTGCTGTAGATGGCCTCTATCAGTTTAAAAAATGTCCCCCTGATACCCATTTTCTTAAGTGTTCTGATCATAAAAGGATGCTGGATATTATCACAATTGTTTTCTGCATCAATTGAGAGAATCATATGGTATTTGTTTTTTTATGTTGTTTATGTGATGAATTATATTTATAGATTTACATATAGTAAAACAGCCTCGAGACTCTGTGATAAACTTGGTTATGGTGTTTAATTTGTTTGATGTGTTACTGGATTCTTTTTGCTATGATCTAGTTGAATATTTTTGCAACAATATTCAGTAGTGATATTCTTATATAATTTTCATTTCTTGTTGGGTCTTTTCCTGGTTTGGGGATCAAGGTAAGGTTTGCTTCATAAAATGTGTTGGGTAGGATTCCTTCTTCCTCTATATTTTGGAAAATGTTAAGTAATACAGGTACTAGTTCCTCTTTAAAGGTTTGATAGAATTCTGATATGAATCCATCTGGTCCCAGGATTTTCTTTTTAGGGAAATTTTGTATAGTTGATGCTATTTCAAAACTTGATACATGCCTGTTCAAAATGTCCACTTCATTCTGGCTAAGTCTATGAAGGAGGCATGTTTCCAGGTATTCGTCTATTTCCTCCAAGTTTTATATTTCTGAGAATAGAGTTTCTAGTAATATTCATTAAGGATTTTATGAGTTTCTCAGGAGTCTATTGTTATTTTGTCTTTGTCATTTCTGATTGATGAAATCAGAGATTTTGTTCTTTTTTTTCTTGGTTAGGTTAACCAATGATTTATCTATTTTATTGACCTTTTCAAAAAACCAACTTCTTGATTTATTGATCTGTTGTATAATCCTCCTATTTTTAATGACATTTAATTCTGCTCTAATTTTGGTTATTTCTTTCTTTTTCTGCTGGGTTTGGAATTGGAATTTTCTTCCTTTTCCAGTTGCTTGAGATGTCCCTATAAGTTGTTAACTTCCTAGGAGGTAGAGAGCTTAAGTGAGAGGGAGAGAGAGAGAAAGAGATAGGGAGAGGGAGAGGGGAAGAGAGAAGGATAGGAGTGCTGCATGCTTCATCTTTAAGAGGAGGGAAAATAAAAGACCTCAGTGGCAGTTTTGTGCTGCTGTGTCTGGCTTAAACAGAAAAATTCTAGATATCCATGTTGAAAAAATCCCAGCTCAGCTGAGACTACTATCAAGAATATTATTTTCTCTAAGAATAGGTTGAATTAGTACAGGTGGTTTGAAAAGATACTGACTGAGCATCATAGAAAGTTGGGAGAGGACAAGCGGCTTCTCTGCCTCCCCTGAGCAGAGCTCTAGGGGGTGAACACAAGATGGCTGACTAAAGTCAGCTTTCCACAGATGCTCCAGTCCAGAAGGAGTGTTAAAGGACAGAAATGTAGCAAGTAACCTGGTGGATTTGAGCTGCACCAAGAGAAAAGTTTGAAGAAATCACATCAACCACACTGAGGCAAGCTATGACCCGAAGTATAAAAACAAAAAGTACAAAATCCATCACCAAGTGGACGGAAGTCCCCTCCCCCATGAGAATGGCTCGGAGTGCCCCACAAACAAATGAGCAGAGTTCCAAGGTCCTCCCACTCCACTCCATGGTAAAGACCATCAAAAACTAGACCTACCTCCTCTACTAGGGTGCCACGAAGTTCTCTTGCCAGGCATAAAACTATATAGAACTGTATATATTCTCCACCTGCAATTCTGAGCTCCCAACACTCCCCACAACTCTCACTCTGAGGTCTGGAGGCCTGTCCCCCAGGAGTCCAGATTCTTCGGTGATTTCTCGAAGGGTGTGGACAGGGCCTGCAATGCAGCTGTTCAGTGCCAATTCTGCATCACAGGAGTGAGGAGAGGACAGTCGGCTAAGAGGGAACCACATGGGAACAGTGGTTCCCCGAGGTGCAGAGGAACAGCTGTTTTTGGCAACAATTGCCTCACTCCTGGATATTCTGAAGCCATACCCCCTGTCTCCCAGGGAAACCAGAGGAGGCCAGGCATCTTCTTGGGTGGCCACCAGTGTGGAACAGATCTGGGACTGAAACACAGGCATCATGAGTAAAGAGTTTGAATGAGGTGTTACCAGCCTGGTTGGAGTGCGGAGACTAAAAATTGCATGCACAGAACTGGGAAATTTCCAGGGCAGGGCTAACCCAGAACACTGCTATACTGAGCCTAAGGCACACCCAGTCTTCAGAAGATCGTTAGCCTATAGACAAAAGAAGTCAGGAGGCTAGAACTGACAGCTAACTGAATACAAACCTGCAAAAGCAAAGACAGGGCCTGAGGCACAGGCTCTGGGAACTCAAAACAGCTTCTCATATGCAGGGGAATTTAGCATGGACAGAAACAAATTACCACAAGTTGTTCTGCTCTGTTCTGTCAGTAACATAAATCAGGTGCAGGGCTGGAACTGAGTGAACACCCCCAGCCTCCATTAAGTGCCTGAGGTTGCCAGGTCCCAGTTCCCCCTGATGGATAGAGGCGGAGCGCAGCAAAAATAGATTTCTTTGTGATTCAGGTAGGTGCAAACCCCTGGAGTATCTGTCCACTAGAGGCAACTGGGTCAGAGCCCTGCAGGGTTATCAGTGACTGGGTGTGACAGAGGTGCAAGGTAGGGAAGGAGACATAAAACTTCCCAGAATAATCTATTTGCTGGGTGTGTCCTCCTGACTCCATGAAGCACTGGAACAAGCCACATCTTAGTTGTCACCAGACTCCTGCGATCCAATTGCCAGAGACCTTTTAAACTCTCCCACCTGAGACAGGTGCTTACAGAGACAATAGATTTGGACCTATTGAACTGAACCAATTGCCCAAGGAATATTCAAGTGGTACCCTGGTTGTGAGGTTGTAGGAAGGATTGATTTTCCTTTTCCAATTGTTGCCTGTGGGAGGTTGGGTGACTTAATTGCTGGTATTTCTCCACAGCTGAGACTTCAACACAGAGTAACTGTTTCACTAGGGTCAGACAGAGATCAGCTGAAAACAAGACAGAAACACATACCCCTACCACACCAAGCAGGTCACCAGTTTCTCAAGGCCATAGCACTGTATATGTCCTCAACAAAGCTCCAGGAATAAAATCAAACAGTGTAAAATAATCATGGGATGAAATCAGTGGTAAACCTCTGGTAACATGAATAACCAGAATACACTAAATACCCCCCCCCCAAGGAAAGATATGGCAGATGTAACTGAAGATCTCATTCATAAACAGCTGGCTGAGATGTCAGAATTCAATTTCAGAATTTAGACTGTAAACAAGATTAATAGAATGGAGGAAAATTTGGAATTAGAAATTCGAGAAGCAATTCAAAAGTCAGAATTAGACTCTTGAGGAAAAATTCAAAAGTTGCCTCAAGAATGTAATGAATTTAAAGACAAAACCACCAAAGATTGTGACACAATGAAGCAAGAATTTGCAGCCCTCAAAGATCTGAAAAATACAGTAGAATCCCTCAGTAACAGAGTGGACCAATCAGAAGAAAGGATTTCTTTTTTTATTATTATTTTTTTCTTTCCTTTTTTTTTTTTTTTAATTAAATCATAGCTATGTACATTGGTATGATCATGGGGCATCATACACTAGTTTCACAGACCGGTTGACACATTTATATCACACTGGTTAATATAGCCTTCCTGGCAATTTCACAATTATTTCTGACACTGAAGACAAAGCCTTTGAATGCTCTCAAACTCTAAAAGAGGAAGAGAAATGGAGAGCAAAAATGGATCATTCTCTCAGAGAGCTCTGGGATAATTCAAAGAAGGCTAATATCTGCCTCATTGGAATCCCTGAAAGTGATGAAGTGGCCTCGCAAGGCACAGAGGCCCTTCTCCATAAAACTATGAAAGAGAATTTTCCAGACACGCCAAGAGATTTTGAAATTCACATAGCAGACAGTTTCAGAACCCCAGGATGACTCAATCCGAATCAGACATCCCCCAGGCATATCATATTTAACTTCACTAAAGTTAATATGAAGGGGAAAATTCTGAAAGCATCCAGACGTAAGAAATGTATTACCTACAAGGGGAAGAATATTAGAATGACTGCAGATCTCCCTGCTGAAACTTTTCAAGCCAGAAGAGGCTGATCATTAAATTTTTAATCTCCTAAAGCAAAATAACTTTCAACCCAGTATCCTGTATCCAGCTAAACTGAGTTTCATATATAATGGAAAAAATAAATACTTTAATGACATTCATATGTTGAAGAAATTTGCCATAAACAAACCAGCTCTTCAGAATAGTATCAGACCTATCCTCCATAATGACCAGCCCAATCCTGTAACACAAAAGTTAACTCACTCAGAAACTTTTAATCAAACTCAAAATTCCACAGTGGTGAAAGAATTAAAAATATTCACTGGAATTTTGAAAAACACAATACCCAAAATTTTTCCCAGACTTATCAATAACCTCAATTAATGTAAATGGCTTAAACTGTCCTCTAAAGAGGCACAGGTTAGCTGACTGGATAAAAAAATGCAGGCCAGATATTTGCTGCATGCAAGAGTCACATCTTTCCTGAAAAGATAAATATAGATTCAGGGTGAATGGATGGTCATGAATATTTCAGGCATATGGTAGTCAGAAAAAAGCAGGTGTATTCTATTTGAAAACACAATAGGTTTTAAACCAAAAAAAGTAAGGAAGCATAAGAATGGTCACTTCATATTTGTTAGGGGTAATACTCAATATGATATGATTTCAATTATTAATATTTATACACCCAACCAGAATGCACCTGAATTTATAAGAGAAACTTTTACGGACATGAGCAACTTGATTTCCTCCAGCTCCATAATAGTAGGAGATTTCAACAGCCCTTTGGCAGTGTTAGATAGATCTTCCATTAAGAAGCTGAACAAAAAAATTTTAGACTTAAAACTAGACATTAAACATTTGGATTTAGCAGACATATACAGAACATTTCATCCCCCCCAAAATGAATACACGTACTTCTCATCAGCCCATGGAATATACTCCAAAATTGATCACATCTTAGGTCACAAGACTAACCTCAGTAATATAAAGGAATAGAAATTATTCCCTGCATCTTCTTGGACCACCATTGAATAAAAGTTGAACTCAGCAACAGTGGGAATCTGCATACTCATACAAGAACATGGATGTTAAATAGCCTGATGCTGAATGATAGCTGGTTCAGAGATAAGATTAAGAAGGAAATTGGCAAATTTTTGCAACAAAATTTTCAGAACTCTGGGATACCACAAAGGACATCCAAAGAGGGAAATTTATAGCACTGCAAGCATTCCTTAAGGGAATGGAAAGACATAAATTTAACAACTTACTAGGACATCTCAAGCAACTGAAAAAGGAAAAACATTCCTACCCCAAACCTAGTAGAAGAAAAAAAATAACCAAAATTAAAGCAGAATTAAATGAAAAAAAAAAGAATTATGCAACAAATTAATAAATCAAAAAGTTTCTTTTTGCAAAGGTCAATAAAATAGGTAAACCTTTGGCTAACCTAACCAGGAAAAAAAGAGTAAAATCTCTAATATCATCAATTAGAAACAACAAAGACGATATAACAACAGATTCCTCAGAAATTCAAAAAATCCTTAATGAATATTACAAAAAACTTCATTCTCAGAAATATGAAAATCTGAAAGAAATTGACCAATACATAGAAGAATGTCACCTTCCAAGACTTAGCAAGAATCAAGTGGAAATGGTGAACGGGCCAATATCAAGTTTGAAATAGCGTACATACAAAATCTCCCTAAAAAAAAAAAAAGCCCAGGACCAGATGGCTTCACGTCAGAATTCTACCAAACCTTTAAAGAGGATTTAGTACCTATATTATTCAACCTGTTACAAAATTTAGAAAAAGAAGGAAGACTACCCAACACGTCTATGAAGTAAACATCACCCTGATCCCCAAAACAGGAAAAGACCCAACAAGAAAAGAAAATTATAGACCAATATAACTAATGAATATAGATACAAAAATATTCAACAAGATTCTAAAAAACAGAATCCAGCATCACATCAAACAAATTATACATCATGACCAAGTCAGTTTTTTCCCAGAGTCTCAAGGCTGGATCAATATCCGTAAATCTATAAGTATAATTCAGCAAAATCTATAAGTGTAATTCCGCACATAAACAAATTAAAAAGCAAAGACCATAAGATTCTCTCAATTGATGCAGAAAAAGCTTTTGATAATATCCAGCATCCCTTCATGATCAGAACACTTAAGAAAATTGGTATAGAAGGGACATTTCTCCAACTGATAGATGCCATCTACAGCAAACCCACAGCCAATATCATATTGAATGGAGTTAAATTGAAATAATTTCCACTTTGATCAGGAACCTGACAAAAATGCCCATTGTCTGCACTGCTCTTTAACAATGTAATGGAAGTTTTAACCATCACAATTAGGGAAGAAAAGGCAATTAGGGGTATCCATATTGGGTAAAAATACATCAAACTTTCGCTCTTCGCAGATGATATGATCATATATCTGCAAAACACCAGGGATTGTACTACAAAACTCTTAGTAGTGTTCAAGGAATACAACATCATCTTAGGTTACAAAATCAACAGCCATAAATCGGACAGCTTTATTTAACCAACAATAGTCAAGCTGAAAAACAAGTTAAGGACTCTATACTATTCATAGTAGCACCAAAGAAGATGAAATATTTGGGAGTTTATCTAACACAAGACGTGAAAGAACTCTATAAACAGAACTATGAAACTCTAAGACAAGAAATAGCTGAAAATGTTAACAAATGAAAAAACATACCATGCTCATGGCTGGGAAGA